>VZTH01009913.1:110914-209826 GCA_013397815.1 Aleadryas rufinucha
GCATCCCGGGGCCGTGTCCCCGGCACCGGGGGAGGGAAGAGGCTCGAGGCCGCTCCAAGGAGCGAAAACCTCGGCCGCCATTCCCCCCCCTCCTGCGGGAATGGCCAAACCCCAAAGAGAGGGAGAAGTTCCTGTCCCTCCAGCCTTTATATATGAAAATTTCGAAAAGCCCCACTGGTCAAACGAGCTGTCCATCAGCTCAGGCTCAACCTACCACAGGTTAGCTATGCTTATCTCAATTAAAATGCTGCAGGGTCATGTGAAAGCTCTGGTGCTGCCTGGAGGGAGTACTGTTGCAGTTATTTCACCAGTAAGGGAGATATCTCTGTATTTCTGCTCTGTAGGATTACACTTTTCCCCATTTTTATGTGAGGGTGACTGAAATTCCTCATTGATCCTTTGGACAGAAATTATTTTGTATTGCTCTTCAAAGCTTTGTGTCTCTTGGCAATTTTCTGTGTGTGTGTATTACAAGCACTTGGCTGTTTAAAGGGAAAAAAACCCCAGAGAAATGTGACAAGAATTGTGCATCCCACATGACATACACCAGCATGCTGAAGGAATTTCGGCTTTAAGGCTGTTTCTTTAGGCTCCCAGCTGACTTATGATAGCACAACTTGAAATTGTAGAATGAGCAAAGTCCCATCAACACCACATCTGTTCAAATTGCTTGCTTTTTAGCTTCCACACTGACATTCACAAATATGAAAGGGAAGAAACTTGCAGTTCTGTCTGATATGCAGAACATTTTATGGTGTAAAAATTTACTGTAACTATTTTAGTCAAATACATTATTCTGTCATGACCTGGATATAAACATAGTAATTTTACCTTTTATATAAACAGTTTTCACATCCAGAAAAGCTTATTTTATGGTATTTCCATGCACAGAAAAATCTGCTGTAAAAGGTAAGCTCCTGGCTGTGTTTATTTCAGTAGAATTTACTACAAATTGCATTTATAGAGCAATGAGGCTTGGAGCCATCCCACCTTGCTTTCTCTCCAGGTCTGCTGTTCACAGCAGGAAGGAAAGTATTCAGATGCCACTTGAAAGCCAGTTGACCCTGTGGAGATGCTGTTTCTTCTCCATGGTCTGCTGGGTGTTTAATGCCTGGACTGCTATTTTAGGCACTATATTTCAGTGGAATGCTGAGCTCAGACCTGATGGTCTCTGCAGCATCATTTAAGGCTGGAAATTTTGTAGGTGAGAAATACCAGACCAAGTCCTTTAACTCAAAAAGTTATCTTAGCCCATTGATTTTCATAGGCCACATCACAAGAGCAGGTTTCCTTTACAGAAGGTGTCTGTGCTTTGAAAGTTACTTGTTCACTGCCACACTTACATGTAGCTCCAGGATCAGCAGATCAGGCCTCTTTGGGGATCCACTGCTCTGAGCACGGTGTTCCCATCTCTTATGGATTTAACGCAGTTCTTTCACCGTGATCTTGTCTTTCTGAATCACATCAACAAAGTCTGTAGACCCCAAAGAGATGCTTGGAAATCACCTTATATTGAACATAAAAATTTAAAAAAAAAAAAAGAAAAGGTAAGAAGATCTTCACTTCTTTGGTTCTTTCTTTTCTCAGCTCCTTTAATTTTTTTGTTGTTTTGTTCATGTTTTGTTGGGTTTTGTTGTTGTTGTTTGTTGTTGTGGGGTTTTTTTGTTCCATTGGTTTTGGGGGTTTTTTTTGTTCTTTTGTGAAGCAAGTTTCCTAATTTTACAGCCTAACTTGTAATTATAGAATACTTACAGCTGGCAGCACAGGGATGGATAGAAAAATACAAAGGATTCATGTGATTCCAGGAAAGACTATATAGTTCATTCCTGGGGAGCTGTGCCAATAGTTGTCAGAGGATACTGATAAAAAGTGAGTTTTTCATAAGGAAATGAGCAGCTGTGTCTGAATACATGAGGTGAGCCAATCTGTTGAATAAGAAGATCCCAATTATATGTGACTATTTTTCAGGGCAAATCCTTATTTAAGGTTCTTTCATGGGTCTCTCCTGTCTTATGCTCCTGTGCTTTGGAAGGATAAACACTGGGTCATGCCTGTTGGTGTTTGAATTTTTAGCTTAAGAAGATCTGTTAATGAGAAATATAACTTCTGCATTGAGTTACACATTATAAGTCTTTTGATTGAAAATTAAGAAGACAACTTTTTATGAGTTAAATAGTGTAACGCTCCTAGTAAGTATTATTAGTTTTTGAGAAATAATACTCTGCTGGTTTCATATTTTGCTTTAAAAATGAGAAAATCATTACTCTTAGTTCTGTTTCCTTCTAAAGAGCTCCAGACCATAAGCAAGGAGGTAGCAGGGGTTCAGGGGTTTGGCAGAGATGTGACACGTGCTGACTGGAGCAGAAATATCCTTCACACGCTTGGTTCAGCAGCAAAGCTGAAAACACTGAAAAGACATTTAGAGATGAAGTCTGCAACCAGTCACATTGCCTGGGTTGCTTCCCCCACAAAGACAATCTTTTTTATTATTCCTAATCTTCCAGAGGATGCTAGCAGCCATTATTTCCCCATCTATATGAGCAGAGAGTCAGATCCGCGTCTGAAAGAGCAGTCAGTACCTTCCCAGAATGGATTGCTGGCTCTCAGAGGGGTTGAAAATTGAGAAAGTGCTTTGTTAAATGTTTCAGAGCAGTGGAGCCTTAGTCTGTTGTGGCCTCAGTTTTCCTGTCTGCTGTTTTCTAAAGTTATTTTTCAGTTTGTGGGGGTTTTTTTGTTTGTTGGGTTTTTTTGTTTCTGTTTGTTTGTTTGTTTGTTTGTTTTGTGGGGGGTTGGGTTTTTTATTTGTTTGGGGGTTTTTGGGGTTTTGGGTTTTTTTGGGGTGTTGTTGGTTGGTTGGTTTTGGGTTTTTTGGTTTTGGTTTTTTTTTTTGAGTTGCCATTTTAAACTCATGACTCAGAATTTGTCTGAGAAGGGAGCCTTGGAAGCTGCTTGAAAATTGGTATCACAAAGTTATAGGGCCAATAATTGAAGTGTTTTCTTGAAAGTTGGGAAATCAAATTAGCAACTCAATTTGCTTAGGATTTTCAAGTGGGGAAAAAGAAAAGGCATTCCTATTTTTGTCTGTGATCACTGCCTTGAAGATAAATGACTTTGCTCCTTGCTGTAGGCCAGTGTAGATAGCCTTAGCCACTACACAACATTTTTTTTTTGGTTGTAATTGATTTTTTTATGAGGAATTTTCAGAACAATTTCAAACCCAAATATTTTCCCTCTACCCTTTTATTTCTTACTTGCTCCCTGGCTGATTTGGCTGTCAGTGTAGTGCACTGACAAATAAATCATTGTCAGGGCTCTGTTCCCCAGTGCACATGAGTAAGGAGTCCCAAACTAACCCTGCAGTCAGGCAAAGGTCCTTACTTCACAGCTTTATCAAGGCTTGCTGACTTTGCAGCATCCCACAGAGAAGGGAAGCACATGACATGAAAGACAGTATCTTCTGTACTCAGGAAAAATAGACAGAAAACCAAGGTGCTACACAAATACAATATTTAACACAGGCAGTGCGACTCCTTTTGCAGGGCACATGATCTGATGGGTTAAGCACTGCAGAATGAGCTGGGTGACCAAAATGTGAGGATGTTCTCTGTGACCTTGAGCAAACAGATTCCTGTAATCATAGCTCAGTTTCCATTCTTGTTTCATGACACAGTTGCTGCATTCTTGGAGTAAAGAGCGGGCCCTTGGTATTAGGCTTTCCTACCCATGTGATTTCATGCAGATAGTGCTAATAAGCCATACTGGAAAAATGCCTTTTTCTGACAGTTCTGGGGCCAATTTCTGTCTCTCAATGTTTACCAATGTATGGCATCTCATAACTCCGCTGATATTTTTTAAGGGTTTTGCTACAACCTCTGAAGATGCTAATTTATTGCTAAATATTTTGCCTTCACCCCTTTTCACAAACATTGAAATTTCAGACCTGGCACCCTGCAGAGGAAAACTTTAAAATACAGACACGTTTGGTGAAACTAGATGAAAACCAGCAAAGCTTAAATTTCAGCTTTAAGTGATCGTGTTAAATTCCCACATACTCACAGAAAATGAGTATGTGGGAATTTTCTGTGATGCTGTTTCAGCTTAAGCATGCTAGTGAGGATTTTATGGGGTCTGGGGGTTCCTGTGTGCTGCAATATTTTAATGATTTTAACTTCTTGCTATATTGCAGACATTTGTAGCGAGCAGAAGGCATCAGATGTAGAATAGTGATCTTTTGAACTGCTGCTAAAGCAAAATGTGCTAAACTGTAGAGTGAGAGGTGATGCTACAATCAGCCTTAGAAATTTCATTTCATTCGTTTTTTCAAGGATAAGAAACAGATGAAAGAAAACCTTTTTTCTTTTTTTCTTTTTCTAGTTACTTTTCTCACTGAGAGAAATCATAAATTCACCTTGCAAGATGAATTAGAAATCAGTCCTAGCCACTTGCTCAAGGAGGGCCAAAGAACGAACACACGAATATTTGAAGTGTAGAAAAGTATGCTAATATGGCTACGTTTGGAAAAAGGTAATCTAAATTAAGCATGAGGGGAAAGAGAGCAAAGATGTGAAAAGACAAGGAGCCTTCAGAGAGTGCCTCTAACAGATAACCATGTTTACTTTGTTAAAAATGGGGAAAGCAATCTTTGTCCACATGTTACCAGTAAATGAGAGTTTTAATAATAAATTATCTATGAGACTGCTATTTTCTTTCTCTTGTCAAGGAGAGAGGCTCTAAAAAGAAAATAAATATTTCTCTAAGTAAAATGTTTCACTAGCGGAAAGTGAATAGAAACAGGTCTGGATTTATTATTGTCTTTAATTTATGGGGTGTTGGATTTTTGTGGGGGTTTTTTGGGTTTTTTAGAATGGATAGAGAGAATTGTTGTCTCATGATGGAATAGTGTGCATTTAGCACCATTGTCACGGTCACTGTGACATCAGCAGATCAGGAAGCACTGTGACTTGGAATAAAACTATAATCTTCTAATCCAAGTCAGTGGTTGGGTCAAAATCAGTGTGGGGCCGCAACTGACAAAAAACTTGAGTGTGATCAGCAAAAAAGGAGTCACTGGTGTATGACATGATGATCTTTGTGTGTCTGTGACTAAACTGAGTACTCCAAGAGGCAGATGGCCAGTGGGTGGTTGCACTTTGCCTTTCAGTGCCCTTCTCCTGATTGGCTGTGCTTGGGAATATAAAATAATCTTGGCTCCCTTTCTGGCTGTTACCCTGCTCGCTCCCTCTCTGAGGATGGTAAGGACATATTCCTCAGAAGGAGAGCACACATGCAACCTGTGAAAATTACTAGGGAAGCTGTGGAAAGAATTGGTGTGGTAGCATGACTGGGAGATAGCAGCACTTATGTCAAATTAGTGAAAGAAAAATGCTGCAAATTCAAAACAGAATTAGGAGCACAAATCCCATTTTGCTGGCAGTGCTGCGTCTGTCCTAAATTTTGGAAGTTTTGCCTGGAGGAGTGTAGTTACATGCCTGAAAAGAGGTCTTAGGTGTCTGACCTTCGGTCCTGTAATTTACGTTTTGTGCTTATGGTCACCTAAGAATGGAAGAGTATGCCTTGGGATGCATTTTTTGTTAGGATGACCATTTGTGCCTTTTTGCCATCTTCTGATTCTCATTCCATTCCAGTGTTGAGCATGAGACCCTTGCTTCCCTGTAGGGAGAGATAGATGAGCAGACATGTAAATGAACCTTCTGTAACTCTTGCACAGGATTTCATAGTCTGTCACAGAGGAGCAATCGTCTGTCACATTAATATGGCTCTTATTACAGTATTTATGTCAAACCCCCTGTCTTTCATCATTTTCATTAGCATGAAAAGTAAGGTTTTAACAACTATGGTAATAGGTAATAATGTAGCATTAGAACATAAATCTAGTGACGATACAGATACACATGAAGTGACAGGGAGATGTTATAATTTGCTTCCAGCACTTATTTTGGGGACAGATTTGTGTAGGTGGCTTAATTTTTAGGAAGTATTCACTATAATTATCAGAACTAACAGGAACGCTTGGCAAAGGGGAAAAAGAAAGCTTTGGGTTGCAATTTAATTGAAGACAAGAGGTAGCAGTTGCAGTTACAAATTACCAACTTTGTGATGGTGCTTGGCACACGTTCCCTTCCTACTTCTGACCGACATGTGACAAAACCTCACAGTTACAGGAGGGTTCATTGCCAGAATATCTGACTTTGGTACGGGAAGGACATTTTATATGCAGTGTGTATTCACAGGCACAAGTGGGATAAACTGAAGTGAACCAGATCATTGAGTTAAATAATTTAAATGTTAGAATCTGCTTTATTCACAGTCAGAGCTGTGAAGTACTTTGCAAAGATAGTGGAGTCCCTCCTGAGCAGAGGAGAAATTGCTCAGTCATGAAAATGTACCTAAAGGACTGAGGTAAAGGCAACCATTATTTGGAAGAATAGGACCATTCAGTGGACCTGCATCAGACTGAGAAAACACAGAAAGGAACAATTTCCCTACACAGTAAGGAAAGGAAAAGTACTTTAGTTATCCAAACTAGCACTTGAACCACTGTTACAGTTAATTTGCAATGTAATGGAGTGTTTAATGGCTTCCAGTGGTCAGGAAGCTGGTTTTAGAAAGATTGTGGGTGAGAAAACTCTTACCCATCCAAAGCATCCAAGTGATTTACAGCATTTGTAAGGCTGTACAGTGCATCGTGGTGCTGAGAAGCCCCAAGCTAGCATCCTCTGCTCTGCTGCCAGAGCTGAATGCAAAGCTGATGTCTCTTGGCAGTGCTGCTGTAGATCTAGAGAGCCCTGAGCCCCTTCACATGTGTATCAGCAGGCTCAGATCTTGACGACTGTACACAGCCCTGCATTACTTTCCACAGGAATAACCCCATTTTTTTGGGGCATGGTGCTGGTTTTCACCCTGTAGCTCTGTCTTCTCTGACTGAGCTCTGGGATCAGACACCTCATACTGATTCATATCTAGTCAGATCACATGCCACCACATGCAGCCAACTTGGGCGTGATCAGGTAATGCTTCTCCGTGGCACTCAAGTCCTAGTTTTTGGATCCGTCTAGTGTAGGTGGTGATGCGATTTTGCTTTCACTGGTGACCTAATGCTTTTGGAGGGCTGAAATGTGACTTCCCACATTGTGGTTTGGGAGCAGCCTCCATCAAAATGATGCTCTTTTCAGCATCACTTAGATTTTCCTGGTCGTGGTTCTCACATATTAAGATGTGTTGTGCTGTCTTGGAAGGAGGGGGAGCAGAGGGGCACTGATCTCTTCTCTGTGGTGACCAGTGACAGGACCCGAGGGAATGACATGAAGTTATGTCACGGGAGGTTTAGTTTGGATATTTAGGAAAAGGGTCTTCACCCAGAGGGTGGCTGAGCACTGGAATAGGCTCCCCAGGGAACTGGTCACAGCAGCAAGCCTGACAGAGTTCAAGAAGCACCTGGATAATGCCCAAAGGCTCATGGTGTGATTTTTGGGGCTGACCTGTGCAGGGCCAGGAGTTTGACTTAGATGATCCTGGTGGGTCCCTTTTAATTGAAAATACTCTGATTCCTTGGGTAAGAAGCTGGCAGCATGAGGTCTGTGCATGAAGATGGTGAGGCTTCATCAACTGGGATATGAATTTATCACATGTGAACTTGTGCACTCTCTTTCCCTGTGCAAATCCCTGCACTCGGCACGAGTATTTGTCCAGTGGGTTCAACAGCTGTCCTGGGAGCTTAGGCTCCTTCTCAATGCACTGAACTGCTCAAGCAGACCTCTGGTTAGTGACAAGGTGCATTTGTCAACTGCAGCCCTTTTTTCCTGCTCGTGAGTTAATCAGTCTTTGTCACTCATGTAACTGAGCTGGCTGTTACTGCTGTTGATTTGTGATACAGAACTTTTTTGTCTGGTAGAGATCAGAGCAATTTGCAGATGAAGGTGAGTGCTCTCATCTCCATTTAACTGATGGGAAAACAGCAATGAAAACCAATTTCTGAGAAGCAGCAGAGCTGATAGTTAGCCATTGGGAATAAAATCTTGTCTCTTACCATCCCTGTGGATGCTTCATAAATTTCAAGTGAGCCTAATGTGCAGTTTGAGATATGTTTTGATATATATCCTTTTGACAGACAAATCATAGCCTATCTTTGTGTTTCCAGATAGGATGAGCCTGGTTCTTTTTAAAATGAGATTTCCAGAGAATATTCATGTTCACAAAACCAAATTCCACTTAAGTGTTCTGCAATAGCTGTATGTTTAAGCACATACTCTTGCCTGGTAGTTTGCTCACTGCAACATTCACAGAAATAGTTGGCAACCTAGAATTGGATAGAGTCAAAGTAAATTCATGCGGAGTAGACAAATAATTGCCTGCGCAGTGGTTACCATCAATTTACCTAATTTTCAAAATCCAAGGTCTGGTCCACATGAATAATAAACTGCCTTTGTTATCTCTGTCATCTCTTTGATTCAGTGTGGTAGATGAGCTGGGAAGCATGTGGAATCCAGGCTATCAGCTGGTGCCAGCTGTTTGTGCCCAGGGAGAACCTGGCTCCCAGCATGTCTCTCCCCTTTGAAGGACACATGGAGCAGAAGCAACAGCTGCATTATGTGACTGGAAAGGTTAAGTAGGTGGCTGGTTACACTGTCAAACTTCCGAAATATTTTTGCACAGACAACAGGTTCTGCAAAGCCAATTCCAAAATGACCAAGCAGTTTCAAGTTACTGTAACAGGCTGAAGTTAAGCACCTTTGGCTTTGCAATGGGTTGGTTCAGCCCCTATTCTCTAATTATGCTGGACCTTCCAGCAACTGTGAATAAAGTTAGAAAATCTCTCCTTGCAGCCATTAACTCCTGCCCACCTCCACATTCACACTTGGCAGAGTGTCAGTCACCTTTGCCTGCACACCCAGGTGTGCCAATCTGCTGGGATTTATACTTCCATTCCCCCGACACATCTGCAGGGTGATGAAAGACAAGCAGGAATAAATGCTGCAGGCTTTGTTATAAAAATGTTAGTGCCTCTACATTTACGCAGCAGTGTGGCCTGATTATGCAGGAGCTCTGAGGCTTATCCCAAGATGATGATTTTTACATCAAAAGTAGATTAATGGAAGTCGACAGCCTTGTGTCCATCCAAACACAGTATGAAATGATAATAAGTATAGAATTGCTAGTCAGTAGGGTCTCATGTCACATACTCAGACTAGATAAATGATGAATATGTAATGAAATTACATAGAATTGAGACAGATGGCTCCAGCTTTTGATAAATGCATATATCTTCACTATCAGATAATAATGCCAATGTGTGGAAGATCAATTGGGATATAACAACTTTGAAAAAGAAAGTAATTTCTCTGCTTTCACTTTAAGATGCGCATTTAAATAAGAATCAAGATTAATTTAATTATAATTTTTTTCATCATGAAATTAAACATGAAGAAGAAAAGAAACCAAGGGGAAAAAATACAGGGACATTTTCATCTTATTTTGCTTTGAATTGTAGTTATTTATCCTAGTGCCTATAATGAAATACCATTGCCAAAAAGAAAAGACAATTATTTTTTCTCCAATAAACATTAAGATAGATTGATGGTCACCACTATAAAAAGGATTAAATGAAATTCTTGACACCTTTTCAGGAAGATGTCAATTTGTTTCTAAGAACTCCAGTTATGAGGAAGCTTATAATACAGTCCACTTGTTATTGATAGGGATGTTTAATATTTTACTGACTATTTAAGGTGCAAAGTCCTTGAGATAAATCAACTTCTCATCCTCTCTCTGGATTTTACTATTTCACTAGAGGTACATCTTTCAGGGAATTGACGTGATTGACTAGGGACATAGTGTGAAAAATATCATTTGAAATAATGTCATTACCAAAAAGGAAGGAATTTTGAGAACAAAATAATTATGAAGCTCATTAAATTCACAGTTTCTGCATATCGCAGATTAGTGAAAGAGTAATGGCAGTAACTCAACACATAATTTTGCACGGTGGTTGTGTATTATCTGAATTACTGTCACTTTCTTTGAATTTAAAGTCCTTGCTTGTGTAGATAAACAAATATATCTGTCCCTCATTTGCATGAGATTTAGGATATTTTCAGGTGAAGAGAAAGTAGCTTTCAGTTTTCTGCAGTCCATCAGCCCAACTTTGAGTAGTCGTTATGATGAAAGAATACCAGCTGAGATCTGAGGTGGTAGGTGCCGTACCAACACACAAAAAAGGTATTTCAGGTATGGAGTGTTTGTAATCTCTTTTCTCCAGATGAGAGTTCTTGAGCTGGGAGGGAGGAAATGGGTGAAAGCAGTGCTGGGTGGGAGTACTAGGGGCAGTCCTCTGTGCTCCATGGCTGTCTGCGACGCTCCCATAGGAAAAGCTTCAGGTGAGATATTGCCTTGTGTGGCTGTGGAGATCTGGAATCAGCAGCTGCCACAAGAGAACGAAAATCAAGTTTAGGCTGCACTTTGGGGTTCAGCTCATAAATTGCCCTGATGTCTTCAGAAGATGACACATGAGTTCGTGCAGTGGCCTTGCATGAGGACTACGCAGTTTACTCTGCACCGAGGAACAGAAAAATGAGGCTCAGAGCAGTGGACTTGGAGGCTTTTTGTGCAACCATTGGGGAAAAAAAAAAAAAGAGCAAGATCCTTTTTTGTTTTAGTACTATCTGTGCTCAAGAAAGAGGTGTTTTCTCAACTCTGTGCATTTTTCCAGAGCCTCCCAAATGTTATTTCAGCAGTCTTTGCAGGAAATACTGCTGGGTGCTGGCTTGCGGTGGAAGTGGGACAAAAGCCCTGCCCCTGTCAAGCTGGAGGGCACTGATGCTTCCAAGGAAAACTCTTCTTGGAGTAGTAAGAGTTTCTACCTCACAGGCTGCTTGCTGCAGAGTCATCACAACAGGAGCACATTTCTCCCTCCAGTTTGCCACTTCCTCAGTGATTGCAAAAATCACTTACAGCTGTCTCAAGCCAAGTTACCTAAAGTTGGAGGTTCCCTAACAAGACTTAAGCTCTTTAGCCCTCTCTAAGCAGAAACTCTTGCATTTACCTTTCAAGTGGAAGGATCACTGACTGTATGAAGCATGTTAGTGGTATCAGTATTTGCCTTCAGCCTGCATTTACATGGAGTCATGGAGAATCTGGGATAAGATCTTAAAAGAGCCTGTCACTTTGTGATATTGTCTCAAGAGAATATTTTTTCTCTGTGAATCATAACTGTGATAGTTTATTGATCAGATTAAGCCAACTTTCAAAAGAGAAGATAATGCCATACATTTTACTTAAGATGTTTGTGCAGCTGCTAAACAACTGAACCTCAGCGAGCAAACACCTTGGTGGTGGCAGGTGGAGAGTGCTCTGTTCTCAAAGATATCAAATCTTTCATTTTCTATTGACGCTTTTTAGAAGCAAAACAGTGTTTTCCATTACAGCAAGTCCTCAGCTGCCTTACAAATGAGAAAAGATAGAGAATTCCTGGTCTGTGCCCCAGGAGCAGCCTGCCATCCAGTTGTGTATGGCCTGTAACCATTTAGTTTTCTAGGCTGTAACAGATCTATACTATTAGGGGCATTAAAATGGTGTTCGCCAAAGGTGTTAGAAGGAACTCTTGGCTCTCACGAAGGAGAAGATTTGCCATCTTTGTGGTATAGCAGGAAGGAAAAATATAAAGGGAAGGTCCTTATTTCTATACTTCCACTGTATAGACAAGCATGAAGACAATTTTCTCTTCTGACCATGGATTATGGGTGCTATCAAAGACAGGCTATCCTATAGGTGGAATACCCAGTAAACAGATCTTACAATTTCTGTCTGTGTAGTGAGAGAGATCTGCAGGAATCAACAGAAGGTGTCAAAGCACATTGGTGTTTACCACCTCTTGGTCAATCACACGCACACACACACACGCTCACTCTTTTTCTGGCATTTTTCATGCTTCAGCATGGCTAAGAAAGACCTTTTCTTCCTCTCTGTCCCCAGTCAATGATGCTACAATGATTTAGAGTAGGCAACACTTCATGGAGCTGGGCAGAGTTCTGTGGAAGCTGCTGCTGTGGGAATCCCACAGCTATGTGACATAGGCAACCTGACTATTAAAATCCTCAAAACCACAAAGGCCCAGGTTTACTCGGCTCATTTGAAAGTTAGGGAGAAGAGGAAAGGACAGAACTCATTCAGGTCTTGAAAACTTAGACAAAATGAGTTCAGGAGAACCCTTGATGTGATGGTAAGTATCTTTTCAGGGCTTTGCTTGGATACTTCGAACATCTTTTTGCAAAGGCTAGCACTAGTAAATCCTCATTAGCAAAAGGCAGACTTTTGCCATTGTCTGGTTTTGTCCCTACTTTCTAATAGATGCATGCATCTCTGTAGGTGAATATTGGAGTTAGTGAAGCTGCATGGTATTAGGCAGTTTCCTGCATCTCTCTTTGCAGCTGAAAATGTGGTGTTTTCTTTTCCTTTCCTCCAACCCCCTCCTTCCTGCCCTCCACATTAGCTCTGGCTTTAAAGCTGTTTAGCTAAAACTCAAATAAAGGAATATGCTAGCATTGGAAAGATAATTATAAGGCCAAAATCCCTCACACACCACTGGATTCTCTCCTTCCTGATGTAGATTCTGGATTTGTCTGTGAAAGGAAAGAAAAAGCTTTCTTTGGTGCACTGTCATTAAAACAGTTAGAATCTGCAAATCCTGTGCAGTCAAGACAACAGCAGGATTATGTTTGAATCATAAGAATGAGCTATGTGTTCTGCTTAATTACAGAAGTTACAGAGGAAAAGGATTTATTGGCTGCCCCATCCGTCACCCCTCTAATGTAGGGTTGTTCTCTCCATAGTGCTTCTTAAGTCTTTTTCTTTGTTGTGTTACATGCACCACGTGATGGATCATCCACAGCTTAACTGGAGGTCTTGAAGCACTTCTTAATAGGTTAAAAGGTGTAGTTGAGCCTGCTATTTGCTAGCAGATCATGTTCTCAATGTGGACTTTGGGAAATTGCCAAGACGTGCTCATCTGGGGCTATCAAGCTGGAGAAAACAATGGTGCCTCAGCTCACTATCAATATGTTTTCCCTGGAACCTAGATTTTACCTTGGTTGTCTCAGTTTCATTGGAGAGCTTTTCCTCATTATTTCCTTTTGAGAGTTCACTCATGTTCATGGCCTCTGGTTTCATAATCTTTCCTGACTGTTTTGTTAGTGTGGACTTTATCTGTAAAATGGTGCTTATCTTTGATCTCACTTCAGTTGGTAGGAAATTTCCTTCTAAAATCCTCTATTTTGATAAAGCCCATTGCAGGAAGCTTTGGAATTATTACAACAAATCCCACCAACCCAAAAACCGAACTTGATTTTTCTTTCTCTGCTTCTTCCTTAAATCTCTCCCCACCCCCAACAGAAATCTTTCTTTCTTATTTAAACTTCTGGGGTTTTATGGGTAGTATTTTGTGTTTACTGTTTTTCCTGAATAAAAGGCTGAAGGTTTTTTTATACATAAGATTCTCTCCCTGTCTGTATCTAATAGCCAGCACAGATTTGTGGCAGTAGCATGCCTTCTCCCAGGTGTCATGTATAAACCCTTATTAACACATTCTAGCTCTGTCTCCTTCGAGCTGTGTCACTGAGAAGCACATGAGAAACTCAGGCCAATACTTCAGCCTGCAAACCCACTGTTATTTCTCTGTCTAGGCTCTTGCTATTGTCCATCTGAGGTTTTTCAGTATTGTTTCTTTCAAGGTTTTATTTTTACTAAGGTTAAAAGTGTTACTTTTCCCCAAATTCTACCCTCCTGAAGTTGCTCCACATATTTCTGACAAAGGTGTTTTAGTGGCTTCCCCACCCCCAAACAGAAGTTTTAATGAAAAACTGTCAACCCATGGAAATGCTTTTCTTGTAACCCTTTTGGTTTTCCACTTTCCAATAACTGCAAACTCTTTCAGTTTTGTCTACTCCACAATGAAGAAAACTCCTAATTTGAGGAAAGAAAACCCAACTCCTCTCCCTAAAACCACCAACCCCTGCATGAGTAGAGAAAGTCTACATACTTAATATATCCAGAGGAAAAAATTTGACATTTTCTGAACAATATCTGTGCCATTCCAACTGATTCAGATTTTGATCTTGTGTCTGTCCACTTCCTTCTCTCCCTGTAAAGATGAGTTTATTATATTTTTCCTCCCTGACATTTCGAGTGTCCCTGACATTCACATTGAATACTGTCTGTAAATTGTTGTTATGTAGATGCTTATTCTACTTTAAAGTTGCTCTGAATGTAGGGATAGAAACATTTGCAATTTTGATTCTTAAACCAAGCTTCCTATAGACTGAAGGCTAAAACAGCAGAGGGTAGAAGTACTGAAGTCCAGTTCCAGCTGATGTACTTTTAGTACACTCCTTCAGAAAGGAGCCCAGTGAAAGAAGAGCTTTTTGAAGTTCCATTGCTGTTTTTGAAACACACATAGCTTTCTAATGAATACAGAGGGCCCTTGCTGCTCTGGTTCATGCTGCTCATCTCTGCTTCCATCTCTTGGGAATGCTGTTTCTTGGCTAAGCCAATCACTGGCTCTACAATCTAGCTGGGTTGTAAAATGAAGACCTATCTAGTTTAAGATTAGTTCTGTGAAGTGTGTGCTTTGTCTAACCCTGTGTGTCCTCTGTGGGCCAAAAAAAAAGAGAAAAACAGAGAAAGACTCTTCTAGAAGGAAGTTCATCCTAAGTTAGAACTGGATGAGATGCCTGTGTCTCTAGTCCCTACTGAAGGAGCCTAGGCCAACTAATTTATACAAGAGCTTAATCTACCTCAGTCATTCTGCCCTGTGTTACAGCTTCTGAATTTATCCCCAGGAATTCTGTGTGCTCAGACCTGTGCTTGTAGCACCCTGGAACAACTTCAGATCAGTACTGTGATGAAAACAAGAAATCCACAGAGACAGCCTAAGAAAAATATGTTTTCTGGAACTGTTAAGTAAAATGCTGCTTTGGCTACTCTGAAAGGTTGAACAGATATCTAGCTTAGGGTATCTCTTTATGGTATTACCTTAAGCTATCTCGGAAGTGAGAAGATTTAATCACCCCTCTAGGTTATAATTTCACTTCCCAGTAGGAAAAAATCCTGGGACAATTCTTTATGGCAGCATTTGCTATGACAAGGGGTGTCTTTAAAATGATTAGAGAGCCATTTGCTACAGTGATCAGTCAATGAGAAGAGGGAGAAGTTAACTTTGTCTGTAGCCTGAAGAATAATTCTAGAGTTGCACTCTGCCAAAGTGGAAGAAAATAAAAGGCTAGTGTAACAAATCCATGGAAGAAGTTGGGATCACAAAGCTACCATCTTTTCTCTAAACTGGATTAGCCAGAGGCAAAATGCTTTCCTCAGTCACTGATTGCCAGACTATTTTTTTTTTTTTAATCAGAAAGCTTTAGAAAGTGGATAAAGAGAAATTTTCTGCTTCAAAGTGTTCAAATACTGGTTCCTGCAGGCACTCTCAGGGGATTATAGTATTGTTTAGAAACTCACTGATTGGGGGATTTGGAAACCTGAACTGCAGGACTGCACTCATACTAGAAAATAGGTATTGTTATTGGCAAAGTAGCAGCAGTAGTAGCTCTTTGGCCAAGTTTCTTTGACTTTGTAAGGAGTTCAAGGCACCTTTAGAGAGCTAATACCTTGGGCTGTAGGCAGCATCAGGGCTAAGAAGTTCACAGGACTTCATTCTCTTGCTGCAGCAAAGTGGTTTCTCCATCAAACACCTCACTAGCTTGAATGCTACTCATTTGCTTTCATGTTACTGGAAACTTCTACTACAGCGGCTGAGCCAAGGCAGGACTTGTTCCCTCAGCTGAGATGTGCAGAGCCCTGTGTCAATGCTAAATCACTGAGACCTTCCCTGACTTTTGTTTGAGTAATTTTCTCTGGAGTTCTTATTGGAGTTCTGTAGGAAGGATGTGTATTAGAAGGTAAATGCACATGTGCTATTTTGGTATCCTCTTGAAGGGAATTCCTTTGCCAATGCTTCCTTTGGCTCACCCAATCTGCTAATCTTCACGTGGGAAGCTATCTGTAAAACAGAGTTTTGATAGAAGCTGATGTTTGGCAAACCCCCAAGCAGTGCTGTGTCCTGGTGGTATCAGGGTGTGTGGTGACTGAAGAGCGCGCTAGTGACAATGAGGGGAAGTGTTTTTAAATAAGTTTATTTAGTTTATATTAAAACTACAGCTTTAAAAGTAACCTGTTTATTGTGTCATAACACTCAGCAAAGCCCATATTCCCTTTTGGTAATCTGTCAGACATTTTAATGGTCCCTGTCACTTGCTTGCAAGCTTGGAGACTGAAAAATAGGACATCAAATATATTAGATGGGGCTGTGTTTCCTGAAAGCACCCCCTGCCTTCTGTCTCATTTTGAGTGTGGGCACTTCTCCTAGTTTATGAATGGTAACTGCTTATATCCACAGTAAGAGTGAGCGTTCTCACTGATGTAAATTGATCCAGTGCCACTGCAGAGCTTTAGTCCCGCTGCAAGTAAAACTGCAAGCACTATGGTCATTTTGAGTGGAGACATTCATCCAAATTGGTGACAATTCACAGCTTAAATTCCCTGATTATTCCAGTCTGACCCAAGGAGATACTGACAGCTTTTAAAAGCTCATTCTAACATTTTACATATTTGGGTAACTTAAAACGTTGGTTTTGTCTTAGTGGTTTTCTTCTTTCTAGTTAAAAGCCCTGAAAATAATGAACCCCTGTCAGCCTGGCAGAAAAACATCTTCTTTCTTCATTAAAACGCACAATAGTCAGAACCTTGGGTCTTAAGTGAAAAACATAATTTTTTAAAATCTTAGGTTGAATTCAACAAAGGAAGAACAACAGCTCTGTTCCTTAAAACAAAGGAATAAAAAAAAATCCATAAATTGCCATGAATTTTCAAGTCTGGTATGTGACAGGTCTGCAGTTTCAGAAATAGGAGTTTTACACTTCTGGAAAGCCATGATCCCATAGTGACAGCCTCCCCATCACGGAAGTATTCCTGTCTTGTCAAAGAAGCTTTGAAAGGAACAAATGCTATTTCATCAGTATCGTGAAAAGCTCTGTGTTAGTTGTGTTTTGTGTATGCTTTAAATAACATAGAGAAAGCGTGTTACATGATGGCCTAGTAATTAAAGGGCACAGTTGGCTGTCGTCTTTGTAACACTGTCTTGCTGGTGTCTGTCGAGCAGCCAAAAGTTTTTTGTGTTGCTGAGCACAGAATTTCCCCGCAGGCAAAATCCCATTCAGACAGGACAAAGAGTTTGTTCCAAGTTGTGCTGTCCCTTTTTTTAGGCATCTTCCAAAAATTAGGCCAGAAGAGATATTCCAGCATCTTGCAGATGGTGCATGCATTTATTTTGAACGGCAGGAGGCCAGTTTGCTGCCATTCAGCAATCTATGCTATGGTGACATGGATTTCTGCCACATGCAGATTTTTCTGGTGTTTTGCTATATTTCCAAAAAAAAAAAACCAAAACCCCAACAAAAAAAGCGCAAACAACAAACTAGTTTAAGGGGGAGAAAAAAAGCAAACTCCACACTGTTGCTGTTATGAGTTTCGAAGTGTAGGCAGTGAGTATGAAGCCTTCATCTCTCTTACATGGTGATATTTTGGTTATATAGCTGGTTGAGAAGCTGTATATCTGTGTCCCAAGTAACTGTTACCTGCTGTCTTAAAATGTTCATGCAGATGGATTCTGTAAGGGATGATTTTTATTCAATGTGCTTTCCTCTTCTCATCTAGATTCAAATATAAGACATAAAATTGCAGTTTTATTTATTTCGTAAAAAAACCCCAAAACACAACCTCAGTTATTGGATAAATTGTGTATTAAGTTCCTATTTAATATTTGATGGTTCTATATATGGTTACTGTCTGCCACTGATTCTCTGTGCTGATATTTTCTGATGTTTGTTTTTCTTGTATGTAGAGTTCACCAGAGAAGGCCTGCTTTCCCTGCCTTGGGTATATGTAACAAAGGATTTCAGTGACTATTGTTAGACTGTCTCTCTTTTTCTCTCCTCTCTATTAATATTCATCCCTTTTCAGGTAGTAGTGTACTCTCTACACAGCTACAATTCATTGTGCATTAGAAAGAACATGAAAATATTGAAATGGAATCCTGGCCTTAGGGAAGCCCTTAAGTACCATTTTTTAAGGGCCTGCTTTAGAACCTAATTAGGAGGTTTTTCTCCTTTCAGAGGCCAGGTACAGGGTACAAGCTGAATCCAGATCCCCTGGAATACGACATTGCCAAGTAGATATATCTGTTGAAGCAACAAGAGGAATAGATGTTGCCTTTTCTAAACCTGCAAGCTGGGACTTCACTTAGTGTTAGTCTGAGGTCACTAATCTGCTTCTTGCATGTAAAAATGCCTATGAGTGTCACTGACAGTCAGACTACAGCTGCATTGACCTGGAGAGGTGTGAATGGAGCTTCAGAGCTGCTCAGTCTACTCACTACTTTACCTCAAGTGATGAAAGGTTTCCCATTTCTAATGCTATCCCCATCTTCATTTCAAAACCCCATGTCCTTCAGACTTCTCTGCACCTCCCAGTGTTGATTTTCAGTCATTAAGGAACTTGTACCTTTATGTAGGTGATTCATTCCTTCTCTATCACTTCTTTTCTGACATTTGAAATTGGATTTTGCAGAGGTACCACTTTCCTATAACTGATAAGAAATGTTTGTTTCTGGCAAGATGGATTTTCTGTCTTGCTCCTCTCCTCTTTCCCTTTATCTGCCCACTTCTGCATTGTTCTTGCAGTTCTTTGTCTTAATTTTTGACTTCTTTCTCCCACTCACTTTTCTTGCCTACTTTTTCTCTACTTTCTCCTCTGTACTTCATGTGTCTCTTCAGACTCCTTTCACAGACATTTCTGGTGCTCTGCTCCATTGCCTGAATCTCTCAGCCTGGAGATGATGCAGTGGCTATAAAGGTAACAGAAAAGAAAGTCCAGCTCCCTCTTTCCATTTCTGGCCTGTGTGTCACAGAGAGTTCTGGGTCTTTTTTTTTTCCAGAAGCATGTTGGTTTCATTGGCTTTTTCAGTAGGAAGTTTTTTTCTCAAAAAACTGTGTTCAGTTGGTACCAGCATATGTGGTTTAAGAGATCTTGATTCAAGCTGTGGTCACCTGATTTTCATTATTCTGGTCATTATTTCTTGTTAGAGTTTCATTTTTTATAAATCATTGAAGACTAGTTGAAGACCAAAAAACTCTAGGCCAAACAAATATAGCTTGGGAATTCACCTGGAACAAGGGCACCACAGAGCATTAAAGAATTAGTCACTGGGCTACCTGCTACTCTGAAGTCTTTAGCTCTTTTATTTTCCAAATGAAATCTGTTTTCTATTGTGCCATTTCTTCTCTTCCCGAAATGCAGGAGAAGTAAACACCAGGTTTGGGAGTAGAGGGTTCCCTTCCCCTGTCCTCTGTGTGTAGGCATGTGTTTCTTGGGAAGGACCAGATATGGATTAGTCCAGGCTCTGGGGAACACTGTGATCTTTTCTCTGTCCTGTGTGAGTCTAGGGGAGTTATGCTTTTCCAGTGGGAATAGGAGTGTGTAGGAAGGAGATTTCTACTGAGAGGGAAAGAAAGGAGAGATGGAGTCCAAAAACCTTGCATTGGTCACAGTTGAAGAAGGGGCTAGAACAGCAGCTCGGATCATGAGGCTGGATGGGGCAGAGAGGAGTGAAGAAATGGAGCTGAAACATGTCTGGTGGGAAAAAGAGGAGCGAGGGAAAGTAGCTGAGTATGCTGGGATAGCTGAGGTGGCCAGTTGAGGAGACCCAGCAGTGGATAAGGCAAGACTCATTATCCAGGAAGATGCAGCTACAGAAGTGAGTAGGGGCTGGACCAGAGCACTGGAAGTGGAAATAGGCTGCTGTGGCATGCGGGGCAGAAAAGAATTGTGCCTGGAAAGGGCTGGAACTCGAAGCTGCATGCAGGGGCTGCTTGGCAGCGCTTCAGGCTCTGTGTCAGTGTGACTTGGTGTGATTTTCTATCCTATGCATTTCAGGGCTTATGGGATGGGCTAAGGGAGAAGGAGAAAGGCAGCCTGCTGAGATCTTGCAGCCCTTCTCACCATGGGCTGTGTTGCTGGCCAAGCATCCTTGGCAGGCTGCCATTGTCAGCTGAGTTTTTTGGGATCACACCAGCACCTTTCAGAGCTGAAAGAGATCCGAGCAGTGTGGCTCTTTTGTTTAGTAGAAATCACACAGGAAAAACCCTGAGCAGTGATACTGAAAAGCAACACTCTGTTACCTTCCTCTTTAATATAATCTTTTCTTATGTGTGTGTGCTTGACTGTGACTCTCAAAGGATAATTCTTTTAAAAAGTTTCTTAGAAAATGTAGCCACATGAAGTGACTGTACAATCTCACTGCCATCACTGTACCTTTCATTGAGGATGGAAGACTTTTATCGAGTCTTTAATTTACCTCAAAGGTTTATTCCATCATTGCTCTATTTTCAATTCCATTTTTATAATAACAGGACCTTCTTTTATTTACATTGGTGAAACCTTGAATTCATAAACTGTCAGAGTGATTTTAATGTAGAATAAGGCTTTATCACTGCATATAAATATATTTAGCCTGAGATTCATTCAGAACAACCTTTTGTGGTTTCAGAATAAATGTAACGCTTTTTATGTGTACATACCACTAGATTTAAAATGAGATTTATGACATTCGTTGCCATTGTATAGAGAATGAGGGGAAATATGGGGAATATTTTCCCAGTGCTTAAGGCTGCACCACTTTGAAATAATAAACCATTCTCTCCTACTTCAAAGTAATTTTGTAGATATGTTTAAAGAACACCGAGGGTTTGTCTACTGCATTTGTAATTTTTACACTCAGCCAGAAAAAGATTCTTTGAAAAATGTTTTTTGCTCATTAGTGTTTGTATTAAAATACAGTCAGTGGACCATGACCAGCATCAAAGCCTCAACATGTGTTCTGTGCTGTACATTGCAAGGGATAGTTCATGGTACAGTTGGATACTCCAGGCAGAAAATGTTTCCTCATTCTTCTTCCCTGCTTTGCAAGCAAGATCATGTCACAACAGACATTCAGCCTCCTATTTCAGTGTCTCATTACCAACTGAGAAGACAGCTTGCTGAGGGAGTTTAGCCAAAGTCCAAAGGAAGTTTACAGCAGAGTCAGAAACTAGACCGAAATTCCCACTAGGTCCAGCAAGCATCAACTTGGCTAAAGCTTCCTTAAGGATCTTGTCTGATGCTGGATTTTTCTTTGGGTTGTCCAGGTTTACTGGCAAATGTTTGGTTCCTCTCCTTGAGCAGATAGGGTAGCATCAGCACTTTCTCTTGGAAAAGTTTGGAGAAGTTGTGTCTGGCACTATTAGCCCTGCAGGAAGCATTTCGATCGATTTATCAATTGTGCTGTAAAATGAACTGTGCAACTGTTGTATTTTTATTAGAGAAATGACACAGATGAGTTTTGTCACAAGATTTGCTCGATATCTGTTTTACCAGGAGCGAGGAGTGCCTTTCAAGTGAGAGCAGCTCTCAGTTATGGATATCCTGTCTTCATTTTAGTTTTCTTGTCACAAAAAATATATGGTAACTACCAGCTTACATGAAATTGTTAGTGGCTGAGACTTTCTGACCTGCATGGAAGAAGTACAGAAAGAGCTGAGGGAACAGTGGCTAGCTTAGCAAGCCTATGCTTTCCAGCTGCTTTGGTGCATGCAAGGAAAAGGTGAGCTCTGGTGGACTATAACACCGCTAGGATGACATTGTGTGTACAGAGGTGGAAGTAGCTGGTCACATCCATTTTCTCTATATGAAACATTGACAGTATTCCTCCTGTTATGTCCATCTCTTTGGGGGTCTGTACCCTGTCTGAAGATCTGCAAAAGGCAATAGAAAGGAGCAAGCATTAGACGAGTAGGCTTAAAGTGAATGCATCCTGTGTGGAAAATGCCTGTCAGTGCACACATTGGAGAAAATTGGAAGCACACGTGCAGATGCCACTTTTCACACAGAATCCAATGGTATGAGCTGCATCTCCTGTATGTATTACATGCACACGAGTGGATGCTTTGTTTTTGAACATCTTCATGAGCCAGTGCTCCCTGTGCACGCTGCATGTGCCTGATGGGGTGGGTGGTTTCTGTGTGCCTGGTGTTCTTGAGCACACATTTTCTAAGGCAATACCTGATCTTTTTCATTTTTATGGAGTCAGGATTCCTGGGAAGGCTATTACTGAGCTTTTCTGGGTCAGCCCTCATCATGATAAATATCAGTGATGTTCCTCCAAAGTCAATGTACTGGCACTGATTTAAGGTTTGACCTCTTCTTACCTATATTCTTTTGCGAATGTGTTTCTGTCACTAATGTACTCCACTAAGTGCCTGCTAGATATATTGGAATAGGTTGCCAATGGACCTATTTCATGGTTACTTTTAGAAAATGCATTTCTCAGTCTATTTTTGATTATCTTTGTTCTCTCCTTTCCAGCAGATTGTGCTTTTGATGTGTTTGTAATCGTGTATTATTCCTTCAAGGTAATATTTGGAATCTCCTTTAACTTCTAAGGCAAGCTGTCAGCTCTAGGACTGACAGTTTTGCACTCTTGTTTTGCAGTTGTTTTTTTTTTTCTTATTTCTTTCTTTCTTTCTGTATTTTTGGGGGGTTTTGGCTGTGACTTTTGTTGTTGTTGTTGTTTTTCTTTTTTTGGTGTGTTTCCTTCCTTTGCACTAGCAGGAGCTTTGTTCTGGCAGATCATGGAATAGAGCCACAGTCCCTTAAGTGCGAGTATTTCCTCATTACCCATTGCAACTGGCTGTATTTCATAGTATTATAAAGAGATTTTATTTTGCCTGGGTAAAAAGAGCCAGTAATTGAATTTGTACTAAAATATTTATTTGCCTACTCATTCTATCCAACACTAGCAGATGGCTGATAGGCACACAGTGCTTAAAACTTTGTAAGAGATTTGTAACATTATAAAAAGAAAAAAATCTGGATGGCTTTTGATTCAGTCTTGATACAAAGTGGAAGATTTCTGCCTATTGTCTAGCTTGAATTTAAAGTGTAATTGTGACAAACCTCAATGACTACAAAAAACTGAAAATGTTTTCTTTTGTATTCCTTGTTTGTTTTTTTCCTTTTTACTTGTATGCTGAAGCTCATTGGGAGTGCTATGATAATTTCATCAGATCACTTGTATGTCACCAATTTCATCCAGAGATGCTTTTCTTGCAGCATCTTTCAGGTTTGGTTTGGCACAGCTGTGACTTTAGCAACAGCCCACCTGGACAGTTTCTTGACACTTGGACTCATATAGGCAGTGTATTTCAGTGGATTTTTTGTTTTAATAACTAAAAACACCAGTGTGAGAATGGTTTGCATAGAAGTAGGGCCAGTTGCTTCCCTAAAGCAGATTCAGAAATATTTCTATTATGGAAAGCACTAAAGGTGTGTGTAAGGAGGACAGATGCACATCTCAGTTTATGCCCCAGCAGAGCACCTGGAGCACATTCAGAGCACAGCAAAACCTAAAAGCAGCAAGGTCCCTTTGCAGATGCTCAGGGAGGGAATTTAACAAACAGAGCATGTTATGAATGACCCATCCCTTGGATATTTTCCCAACTTCTGGCAGACTCTAGCAAAGGGTCTGCCTAGATCAGGGGTTACAACCAGGCCAGTGTGTTTACTAGTACTTGAGCGACCTAGATTCCAGAAACTTGGCTAATCTGTTTTTTAATTCACTTATTTTTCAGCTTTTGTAATATCCCATTGTGCTCTGTGCAAGGAGTACCTCGTTTCTTTTGGACTTGCTGCATTGTCATTTCCCTGGATGCCTCCATCTCGCTGATAGGAAAAGCAGCAAACAAAAGCAGCTTCATACTCATCTTCTTGATCTTACAGACCTCTGTTAAAATACCCCTCTGCCATCTTCCCTCCAAGCTCAGCTGTCTGTATCTGTAAAGCCTCTTCTTAAACCAGGCAGTGTTGATTATTTTTGATATCCCTCTTTTCTGGTCTAGTGTTCTTCTTTAGATGGGGTGGTGACAAGCCTTGATGCTGATGGACCAGGAACACAGATGGAGAGGTAATGAGAGTGCTACAAGTGAGCACATCCCTAAGTATTTTTCCACAGTTGTAGCACAGATATCAGCAATGATCATCCCAGTTTTAAAAATAAATCCTTCCCTTGGCTGCTTGCAGATCTGATAGTTCATCTTGAGAGATTTACAGCGATGCGATTTTCCTGCACCCTAAGTAAAGAAATCTCAGATGTACAAAATGAAAGATTCTGAACTGCCTTTAAATTCCCCATACTCGGAATAAGAAGCCCAAAAAACCAAATTAAATACTTGAGTCACTTATTAGGGACAGCGTTTTTCTCTGCCATATCTTGATTTAAATTGAATGTGTCATTTGGCATTAAGCAAAATGTGAGTTGTATCTTGAAAGACAGCATAACTCATAAATAGTGTAGCCATAAGCCAGCTGATGGCTTACTTATAACCAGGCAAATCTAATATCCTGCTTTGCTGTAGGGTATGTGATTTTCTGTATATGCTCCACACTCCTGTAATTGTTTGTTGTGGAGGATGGTGAATTTGCCACTTGCCATGAGCTCATTTCTTGTCTTAATGCAGTTAATGTAGATGAATATATTTTTAAGAATTCTTTGAAATGTCACTCATATTTTAACCGTTTTCTGAATATAATCTTCCCATGGCAGAGAGAATCTGCTAAAAAAATGACTACAGGCCAAATATTTATTGAATTAGACTATCACTGAGTTTATTTTAAAAGATCCATATGAGGCTTCAGATTTTTTTGGCCAGTCTCAGAAAGATATACAACTAGATATGAAATTTCTTGCAAAGTAAACTACCTCATAACAAATGAGGCTTTATTAGAATTTGCTCAGAAAAATTTAAAGGTGAATGCCAGGAAAATTTATCATGTAACCCTATTCTGGCTTCTTTGTCAAGAGAGGAGACAAAAAGTGTATTTCAGAAGCAGCTGCAAGGATTACTATTAAAATTACGTCACATCCATGTGTATATATTTGAACTGAGTATGGAAAGCTTTCTCGATCAAGAAATGAAAAATTAACTTTCAGTTGTTTGACAGACATCTAAATATTAGATACTGTAGAAATAATTCTATGAAATAAAATTAATATTATTGTTTTTAATGCACCTGCATTTTAAAAAATTGGAAAAATATATTCCTGGGCCTTTCATAAGTATAAGCATTTGCTGACATCAGAAAATACCTGTTTCATTGTTTATTACCAGAAGAGGTTTTATAAATGCCTTCAGGAATAAATCACCAAAGCCATTTACTCATCTTCAAAGAAGCAGAAGGAAATAATTGACAACAAAATAGAAAGGTGTACTTTAGAGAGTGATATAAAGTAAGTTGCAGAGAATGCCTTTGCCATTAAAATGCCTTGTAGTTTCCAAGTTCTGGTCTAAACTACCATTGATGGGGTTTTTTTAAAAGCATATTTTAGAAAGAAAAGAGCTTGCAATTAAATGTAAAGTCACATGTGATGCACACACACAGGAAGCATTTAAAGACTTGAAGAGAATTCTGTTTTTCAGAGATTACTTTGCTTACAGCTTTGCTTTTGAATGAACCCCAGTCCTTATGTCAATAGGACCATGTAAAAGGGCCTTCCAGGTAAGTGTGAATCACTGCACGCCTCTACCCTTAATCAGATGTAAGAGCTACTGGTCAGTGACACCCATCACTGGTGAAAAAAGTGCTCCTGTATGCTCCATTTCTGTGCTAGAGAGAGAAAACTAGAAAAGTCTGGGGCTGGGATTTAGCACTCACACAGTGAGTTTCTCCTTTCACTTGCCCTCTTTATGAAGAAGCAGCTACAAATAAAACAAGAGGCTGCTCTACCTGTGAACGGCCATTCTTCATGTAGAACATCCTTGCTCCTTGATTAATAGCACATTTCCCTGTGATTTATAACCATGCCTGCATTCGGGTGGCATCAGAATAGCAAGAAAAAAAAGAAAAAAGAGTCAGGTTTATTAATAGGGAAAACATATAGCTGCTTATTTGATTTTGCTCAGAGTCCCATAACCACTGTGAGCATAAGAAGCAAAATTTGTCCAAAACACGAAGGGCCAGGTGGAGGTTCAACACCGGCTGGGATGAGACACACTGCATTTCTGGTCCAAGTCTGAGACCGTGGCTTCCAGTCACCAGCACTCTAGCACTGCCCCCTTGCCGTGCCCTGCTGCCACACTCTGGGCTTGGTGTCTTGTCTGGTTGGACTTGTGTCTCATCCTTCTGCTTGGAACACGAAGTATTTTTAATTGAAAAGTAAAGGACTATAAAAGAGAGCATGGCTAAGGAGGATAAAACAACAGTGGGGAGTAAAGGAAAGAGACTCTGCTTTAGAAAGAAGTATTTTGATCTGTTTTTTGTGAAGGTTTATGGCAGAAGGGCTGTTGCTGTGTTTGATCCTTCTCAAACTTCCTGATGATGGTTTGTCTGTGGAAGAGGCACACGTTTTTTGTGAAAGTCTGATCAATCTTCCATATATTCACTTTCCCTTCTAGTGTAATTACTTACCTAGACCACATTTTAAAGCTGATAAAATGACATAAGCAGTCAGCTTTATGCAGTTGTACTACCTGCCTTCCTGAAGGTGTTGCAGCAAGAGAGACAAGGCTGACAGTACCAACTGCAGCTGGAAGTGTTGCCTGTGCTGCTCTGCAGCCAGTTTTCTGTGGAGATTGATATCAGCAGTTGCATATGGCCATGACTGACAGGCGCCATGGCACCTTTAACCTTTTACTTTGGAGTTAGCTGTGTCCCCTCCAGGTCTCCATCATTTAGCATACCTGAAAAGGCATCTCAGATGTGGCCTCAACAGGGCATTGATACTCTTACTGGAAGTTCAAACAAGAAAGAAAGAGGAATTTTACCAAGTGCTTGGGTGACCTGAGTCACCCTGCAGTCTCCACTGCCACAGGGTCCCTGACTGCATGGTCCCACATGCCTGATTACTTGCTTTGAAGAGGTCTGGCTTCCTGGGAAAAGAAAAATTGACAACCAGCTTTCACCAGTGGACTGAAATTGTATTTAAATGCAGTGATGTGCCCAGTAACATCCGTAAGTGAATAGACACTTTTGAAATGTGCTGTATTGTACCTGTCCTGACCCTTCTAGACATCTGGCCTTACTTTCATTCCCATGGGATCATATCCTCTGTGAGGCATCTCTTACCATGTGCACAAGCTCATTGTAGAGGCAGTGGACTGGGGTATAAGAGTGCTCTCAGGATATCACTCAAAGGAGTTTCTGTGGCATCTCCTTGCTACAGAAAGCAGGTTCTGAACTTGTCACCGGTATCCTTGTTGTCTGTAGAAAAAAAAACGTACAGCTTGGGAAAAGGTGGGGAGAGTCCCTGTGCTTTGTCATCCACTGGCAGGCTCAAAGCATCAGAGTGGCCCTACTGTGGTATTGGGTTTGGTGTGTCATTGGGAAGGTGTGTCACCCTAAGGCAAGGGGCTTATGGGACAGCTATTGGCACTGGCACTGGGGGGCCACAGCTTTCCAGACATTTTGCAGATGTAGAATTAGGTGCCTGTGTGGAAATTTCAGACTTGGGAAATTTCAAACTAATATTTTTGGGAACAGCTTTGATTATGGTGTAGTTTAATCAGAAGCAAGAGCTACTTAGAATTTTCTGGGCTGAATTAAGTGCAAGTAAGGCTGGAATAACAGAGAAGAGCAGGATTTTTTGTTTGCCATTGCTTGGCTCCATCATACTGGGAAATATTTTGATACTCCAGAGCTAAAGGCAATACAGTAAGCACTCTGACCTATGTTTATTCCTGTCTGAACATTACTCAGAACCTCAAAATTATCTTAACATCAAATAAGTATTTTTCTTCTGTGAACACATTGTACAAAATTATACACAATTTTGTGCTTTTTTTTCTGATCTGTACATTTCAGTCTACTCTATTTATATTAATTTTCTTTAAAAAGTACTTGAAATCTGCAAAGGAACAAAGAAGGACACATGCCAAAAGTTTGCCTTCAACACTTTTTTTTTAGTTGGTGTTAATTTTTGAGCCATTATTCAAGCAGCTGTCCAGGTCAAGAGAGTTCAAGCATGCATCTTCTGTGCCACTTGCGCTCCAAGACTGCAGTGAAGGAAGAGAAGTCTGCAAATTATTAAGCATTTGGCAGTGCCTTCTAGTTGTATTAGGTTATAACTGCATCAGTTGCATGATTAAGAGGAAGTGACAGGTAAGCAAAATGAGAACAAAAGGCTCATGCTGTTAGAAGCAAATGTCACCATGTCATACACACTGCACTCGTATATCAATACTCTCTCTGAAAATACAGATGAGAGGAGGGAAATAGGAGAGAGGGTATGTGTTTGTGGGTGTGTTTTCGTTGTGTTTGTACAATCTGTGTGTTGTGTACATTGAGGCTTAGCTTGGGTATCTGTGTCTTTCTGTGTGTGGAAACCAATGCCCCCATGGAATTGTGGCACAGGCTGTAGCAGTGTGCTGGAGATGGAGCACAGTGGTGCCTTCCTACAGCCCGCTGGTGTGTTTGCTGGCTTGAAGGTTTCCATGCAGGCTTTATTTTTCCCCTAATTAAGTGATTTTTGGAAAAGTATTCATCAGATTTTTAACGGTTTTGCTTCTCAGGTTACTTACAAGCCCTGAATGAATCCAATTAAAATATGAATATCATGAGAAATTACTACATCTATAGATTTGTTTTTGAAATGAGTACTCTTTTTGTATGCTGTAATATTTTAGAATGACTTTTTCAAATTACAAGTTCTACAACTAAGTAATGGTGTTTTCACACACACTCAGTGATTGTGGCACTTAGTTTGGTAGATGATGGTCTGTAACACACGCATAGGGATGGAAATACCTCGCGCTGGCACCCGAGCATCATGGTGTTTTCTGGTTAGGCTCACTACTGGGAGTGAGTCCAAGAGGCAGAAGCGTGACAACCAGTTTTGGGGTGTGTGAAAGAACACACCCAGTTTTGGGGCGGTGAAAGAAGGTGAGATTGTATGAGGCCCTGACCAAAGTGTCTCAGTCTTGGCTGGGGAGAGCAGAGGGGTGCTCATCTGTTGTTTCAGACTTATGCACACATATACACCATATATGAATGGAAGTGAAAATATGAAAAAGCAGAGATTGTGAGCTGAGCATTGAAAAGTGAAACAGTGTTCAGGAGATAACATCACCTGAGTGACATTAATTCCCCTGTCTGTTCCTAACCACTACTGTCATGTCATGTTAATGGTTGCATTCGCAGAGGAAGGAGGAGCAGGCTTTAATACTGGGGATTCACACGAGATGCTCTCTGAAATCCTAAAGATAAGCGGAATTTTGCATTCTTGAAATGCCCAAGTTAAGCACATTTAGAAAATATGTAGACTAGCTTGAGCCTCTCTTGTCGAATTTCCACAGACATGAAATGAAACTGTCACTCAGCTTCTGCGTTCCCATATATGAAGGTTAAATCTATGTATATCATTCACTCATAAGTGAAGGAGGTTTCTTGCAGTGGTAACAGCACTCAGAAGTTTCATGCTGCTGCTAGATAGGGTATCTTCATTTCTGCATATTTATAGTAATAAAACCAAAAAAAGACAGAGACACCCACCCCTCCCACCCCCCATTTTGTATGCTTAACATGTGTGAAAACATGTGAGAAAGAGCTGTTTCTTTCACTTCACTTCCAAAAAAAAAAAAGATCTTCTTAAAAATGTTCTTTTTGAGTTTTCTAATGATATGGCCAAGAAAATAAGACTGATGAAAACTCAAGTGGCCAAGGGGAAAAATCTCCACTAATTTCTTCTCCCTGGAAAGAGACTATGGATACCTATTACTGCATACCTGCTTACAGAGGGTTTGAAGCTCATGTGAGTGCCTGATGCTGAGGCACCAGAGCTGGTCGGGGATCTGTTTCTGGTTGCAATTGAAGTTGGTAGCTGAGCTTCTCTTTATTTCTGCACAGGTGTCTGACTCTGCAACTTCATATCTTGGGATGTTGTCTTGATTAATATTGTACAAGAGATGTGTACCTTTCTTTTCTAGCAAGCTTATCCGTACAAGTCAAATATTAATGCCTAGGGTATTCTGTAAATAGCATTCATAATTCTGCTCTGAAGTAACTTTCTGTGAAGCCATTTTCCACTCTGTTTCTTAGAGAAAAACAAATATATAACAGGACTCCGAGACTCCTTTCCAATATTTCATTTTCCGGCTTTCAAACGTCATCATGGGAGCAATGAGACAAGAAAAGACTCTTTTCTTCCTTCAAGGTCTGCAGTGAACAGTGTAAAGCCACGCACAATGGGTCTGGAAGAAGCTTTATATATTATGACAAGTGAGTGTATCTCCAGGGTGCTCTGCTGTTGTGGAGTGGAGTTCTAAGCCACATCATCTGTTAAGCCGCTGAATGTGGTAAAATTTCTCAGGTTCTTAGAAATGAAAAGCAGATGAAAAGACCCCCATGACTCAGTCCTTATGAATGCAGTGAAGTAAGATTATCAGCCTAAATTGTCCCTACTAATCAACAGTGTAAGCTTGCAGTGATAGCCTCTGTAAATCTGCAGAGCTTTGGGACTGTGCTGGGTGGAAGGAGTCAACTGACAGCTTTAGGGTCGTGTTCTCAATATAAGTCTCAAACTGTTCCAGCTGAAAAAAAGAAAAGAAAGCATATGTACTCATTGCTCCTGGGGAGGTGTTCACATGGTTAGGAAATGCATGATTATAAAGCTGCTTCTACAGAGAGGGAGAATTACTGGGTTTGGAGGGGTTTTTTTCGCTTTTTTTTCATCCTCTGCTCCCTCACAGTTTCTTTTTTCTTATTAAGCCCTGAAACACAGCCTTTCAAAATTTGTCATGCCAACCAAAGGAGGGGATGGCTCTATGGCTATATTATTTCTGTCATGCTGAGAATTAATTAGTGTTGTCATACCTGCACTGATGTACATCCATACATTCATACCTTGTTTTCAACACTGAATAAAGAATAGTCTGATAAATATGTTTAAAATGAGGAGAATGAGCTGCCTTCTCATTGATAATCAGAGGCCACTACTGCTGTCGGTACTTTAACTATAATACCTGGCATCCAAGGGATAATAAATACCTTCTTTTATCTTTTTCTAATTTGCTGTCAGTGTGTGTGTACTTGTCTGGATACTTTTCATACCTGTGATCTACTTCTTAGATTATGTCTTTAACTTCTCAAGTTGTATTTTGTTAATCAGCTTTCACAGAAAAGGGACACATTTCATAACCAAAAAAAAAAAAAAAAAGGGATTGCCAAGTTAATTAAAGTTGAGAAAAGAGAAAAAAAAAGAACATGCAACAACCTGGCTAGAGACAGAAAGTGGTGAGAAAAACCAGTATCAAATATGAGAATATATATATAAAAAAGTGCACTGCAGTAATCAAAGTGGTTCATCATTAAAACATGCCTATGGAAATTTTTGAAATAGACAGTTTGCTTAATAAAGAAATAGACTTTTTTACTGGGGAAATCTTCATTATAAGGAATCTTCTCCATGTCCACTTAGGTACAGTGCCCTTCAAGAAATAGTCAGTAATTCTTGTCCTGTCAAAGTTTACTGCTGGTTTTGGATAGTCTTAAAGAGAGGTGGAAGAGCGAAAAACAATCAAGTCCCTTGCAGCTAATAATACCAGAAATGGCAGACTGCTAAAATCAGTGCCTGGACCTTAATCTTGGTAGAGAGGGAATACTTGGAGAACTGAACCTCCAAAAGTTTCAAGGTTATATGAGATTATGAATATAATAAAGGGTCTACACTAGGAGCTGCAGAAAGGAGGAACTGCAAAGCCTGTGAGGTGCAGACTGGGGGTAATTCCCAGTGTGTCTCGTGTCACATTGCTGCAAGACACAATCTCCAGTAGGAAAATGCCCTGCAGATGCCATAACTTGCTTCAGCACATGACATCCAATTTTGCAAGGTCTGATGACAGGCACGGAATTAACTTGGTCTGCTGCCGTAGGCATGCCTGGGAGCTGCTTACCAGTTCCAGCAGCATGTCAAGATATTTGCCCCATCTTTTATGAAAGAAAAATAGCCGTCAGCATTGGCATTTGAAAGAGCACCAATAAATTCAGGTAGAAGCTGAACAGCCATTTCAGTAGTTTCCCTTGTGTCTGAAGTTAAATGTTATGCTGGGTTTTTTTGTTAAACTCAAGTCTCTGAAGACAGGGAGGAAATACATAAGATTTTCATGGCATTCATTGAGGTCCTCTTTAAATTAATACGAAGACAACAGAATTAATTAGAGGAAATAACTGGGTATGTTTCTGTTGTGTGTAAAATTCTATAGGTGGAATTTAGTTCTTAAAGCATGTGATGCGACTGAGGAGTCCTATGAAGATTTTTTTTTGTTTCCAGTTTTACAGGACTGTTCTGTAAAAGGTTACACTGAGGAGATAGATGCTTTGTAGAAGATTCTATCCTTAGGTAACTGTTCCTGTAAGTGCAATTACTTTTTTTTCTGTATATCAGTTGTATATAATTTGCTCTTATGAGCTGATTTTATTTTATTTTTTAAAAGTCAAACCTCTTATCCTAAAGAATAGTGCAAAGTAATCCAAAAGAAGACCTCATAAACCTTTTTGCATCTACCTGAATGAATCCTGATTAGGAACCTGTGCAGTGATGTTATCCTGATTGGCTGGAAATTGGTGAAGGAAACAACCAATCTTCAATCAACGTAATTGGTTGCTCAGGAGGTTTGAAATCTCAAGATAAAGCATTGCACCTTCTGCAACTGTGTTAAAAGATTTTTCTGGAATAGAAAATAAATTGTTGGTAAGAATTGCACATTTGCAAAAATATTTACATTTATGAGTAGTTTGTAGAAAAGTCACCTGACTGGTATTTTTAAAATCATTGATGTTGTAGTCTTTTCCATCATTATTGAAGCTCAGTAAGTTCAAATTCTATAAAAGACATTTAAAAAAAACCAAGTTAAACCTGCTGCCCAACAAAGAAGTTTCTCAATTAATTTCTGTAGGTTCTGAGTACCTTTTTATTTTTTTGATTATTCAGTCCTGTAATACAAATCCACAGTAGAGTGGTACCCAAAACCTGGTTCATTCCATCTTCATCTGCGTGTTAAGAAATGCTGTTTAAATGACACCTGCATTACACAGTCCCATATATGGTTGAGAGTGGTGATGAGCTGGAGAAGAAGAGCAAATGCAAAAGGAAAAGCATTCCCATGGATCCTAATCTCTGTGGCAGCATGGTCTGGTCTTGAGCTGGCTATAAATCCATCCAAGTCCAAAAAAGTCAGAGTGTCTGCGCCAGTTTACCCAGCTGGGAACTTTGGCCCAACCTTGCAATTCATCATACATTTTGTATGCATGGCCTGATGTTTTCCCACTCTAATCTGACTGCACTCAGTGTATAAATAAATTAAGAAATCGTAAATACATTCCCATACAAAGCCAGTGTAACTCTTGAATGGTTTTTGATGTGTTTTAAAGGTCGGTGAGGAAGAGAAATGGATCTTTTACTGACCACGTTAGGCTGAACAGATTCTGCTGAAGTGATTTTCCTCAATACCTGTGAGTGAAAGGTATCCCAAAGCCACTGCCTTGAAGAAGGTGGCTGCTTCACTGCAGTAAAGCTGGGCGGCACAGCTGAGCTTGTGGTGCCACGTCTGGCTAAGACAGACACACAATAATGGTACAGATTTGCCACTTCTCTGCTCTGAATTGTGACGTTGCAATTAGTATGCTGTTGAATCCTGCAGGGATACTGAGNTGCATCTCCCAGAGGAGAACAATGCTGGATATTCATGGTTGTATGCACATATCCTCTGCATTCCTCCACTTCAGATTCTTCTCCCTTAAATCAGACAAAATGTGGAATGGCCATGGTGTAACAGGACATAAAACATTTTTGCTTGCTGTGCTTCCCAAGCACTTCCCTTATCACCTTGAGCTGTCCATTCAAGTGTAAAGAGAAGTTTCACTACCCACCTTCTAAAATTATAGTTTCTATCTATTAAAAGAAAGTGGCTCAAAATCCTTTTGAGAGGATAAATAGCACAGAATGCTTTGATTCATATCTGTGAGCTGAAAATTTCACACATCAAGTAAAACACCATGAATACATCATTATTTTGACAGCTTTGTGAAAAAGGAGGCAAGAGGATTTCATTGCATGGATTTAATTTCTGAAGTTTCACAGCTTTGTGTTTTGCAAAAGAATTGAATCCTTCCAGCAGAGCAGAGCAGGTGGTAAACTGAAGGGCAAAGGGGAGATACTGTCAAATCTCATACTTGGCCTGCAAGCCCCCACCAAGGGCTTCCAAGGCAGCTCCCGTGTCTCTCACCTTCTCAGAATAATGTCTTTTGTCTTTTTTTTTCAGGCTTGGCACTTCTCCAGCTGCAAGGGGGGGCCACCGAAGAGGGGGAGTTAAATTGGCAGAGCTGAGTTTCTCATCAAGACTGCCAGAGGTGAAAGGCAAGAGCTTCACTTTCTCCACCAGAGGATAGCTGGATGCCTACCACCACTATGGCACCCAACAAAAGGAATTTTGTGGGCTGGTCTTCAGGTAAGATGAAAATCTGTCTGTAAATGTTGGGGACAAATGCAGTGTTCTTTTAGCATAAAGCTGAATTTAAGTGAAAGTCACAGTAGTGTCAGAGTACCATGAATAAGGAGCAATATCCCAGCTGCAGTGAAGAACTATTTATGTTGAGGTAGGTGAAGGNGCATGGATTTAATTTCTGAAGTTTCACAGCTTTGTGTTTTGCAAAAGAATTGAATCCTTCCAGCAGAGCAGAGCAGGTGGTAAACTGAAGGGCAAAGGGGAGATACTGTCAAATCTCATACTTGGCCTGCAAGCCCCCACCAAGGGCTTCCAAGGCAGCTCCCGTGTCTCTCACCTTCTCAGAATAATGTCTTTTGTCTTTTTTTTCAGGCTTGGCACTTCTCCAGCTGCAAGGGGGGTCACCGAAGAGAGTGAGTTAAATTGGCAGAGCTGAGTTTCCCACCAAGACTGCCAGAGGTGAAAGGCAAGAGCTTCACTTTCTCCACCAGAGGATAGCTGGATGCCTACCACCACTATGGCACCCAACAAAAGGAATTTTGTGGGCTGGTCTTCAGGTAAGATGAAAATCTGTCTGTAAATGCTGGGGACAAATGCAGTGTTCTTTTAGCATAAAGCTGAATTTAAGTGAAAGTCACAGTAGTGTCAGAGTACCATGAATAAGGAGCAATATCCCAGCTGCAGTGAAGAACTATTTATGTTGAGGTAGGTGAAGGGAGACTCAAAGAAGGGTCCTTTGTTTCTCTGAGCAGTAGTACCCTCCTGTGTTCTCATGTCTCTGTGCCTGTTTGCAAAGCTTGGCCACCCAAATATTTGTGAAAGACATTTTAAAGCACTGAGGACATTGAACTGTTTTTATTTCCCTTTGAGTCATGAATTTGGCCCTCTCTTTGCAATCATGAAATGAGAGATATGTTTGTAGAAAACAAAGGAGGTTTCCCTCTCCTATCCCATGACTCCAGACCTGAGCCTTTACAAAAATTAAAGGTACATGCATGTATTTGGTTAGGATTTTTAACATAATCTTCTTCTTCTTCTTTTGTTCTCAGTTGTCTTAATTACCTGTTCTCCCTTATCTGAGGCATTTTAGGACTGTGGGAAGCATGTACTTTCTTCTGGAATAGAAACCAGACTTTTTAAGCTTTGGTATTGACTTAAAAACACCTGGTATGTTAGTGGTGGTATTTCAATACTCCTGTGGTCGGGAGAACAGAAATGGCAAGGATAATGCAAAACTGTAATTAAAGCTAAAAGCAAACTGTGAGTCTGTCAAAGCTCAGAAAACTTTTCAGTAAAGTTCACATTTTTATGGACTTGTTATTTTGTACAAATCCATTTTCTTCTTTCCTGTCACATCTCCAAACCTTTCTGTAAGGAATCACCGTCTCTTTTTTCCCCCTAATTTAAATGCTGCTCTATCTGTTTGGAATATTAGGTATGCCTTAGCAGTAAAATTATTTTAATGATGTGGCTGAGTGCTCGTATATATTCAGGCAAGCAAACATAAAATGGTCATTCTTTATATTAAGGGTCTATCTATAGTTTAGAAAAGGTAATAAATGATAGATTGAAAGCATAGGTGGCTCAAGCAGTGGATGGTGTGCATTACAGAGGTTATTAGCTCATCAGTTGAAGGTGCCACAGATGGCTGCAGGCCAAACTTGGAAGCAACGTGCACAACGGCTGGACTCTGTAACAACTGATTTACTGTATACTAACATGCACATTAACTCTTTACCAACTCTTTATGAAATATATATGTTTGGCACCCAAATGACAAGCAGGACTGTAAAAAGAGATATAAAATTTCCTTATGAATGGCAGTTTACTGCCTCTTATTTTAGTTTAAATGTGCAATAGGGTTTGTAAGGGTTCCTGTGTCACCTGAGATTCAGGTCCTGTTTTCAGAAGTGGCACTATGCAGTGACTGCCTCATTTCCAGTCAGGATTAGGCCTCTAAATCTCCTGAATAGTGTTGAATATGTTGCTGTCTGTTTCATTTACTGTTAGGCAAAAGTCCATTTTAAGCCCACAGCTTTTCCTACGATGTGTGCGTCTGCTTTACCAGAATCAGCGAGGGGTGTAGTGGGGGAGCTGGGGGGGTGGCAGGGACCCCACTTGTCTCAGATTCCAATACCCTTCCATAATGATGATCCTCTTCCTACACTCCAGGATAAGAGTAGTGCTGATAACTTCATTATTTCCCATGCCTTTCCCTGTGAAAGAGAGGAAGATTAGATACTGGTGACCATGGAAGGATTTGGGGTTTCTCATCTTACAACCAGCTGCTGCAATTTGGAATAGTGGAAGAATTGCTAGAATTGAGGCAGGTAGGGGTCTTTCAGTGCCCAAGCAGAGCCACATGTGCCTCAGCTACTCCTCAGAGCTGTCTGGTGGCTGTTCTCAAGGTGGGGAAAGAGACCACTGCTTCATCTTGTGGCGAAGTCCAGTGCTTTACTGCTAACAAGTTGTTGTCTTTTTTTTCTTGTGAAATGCAGGTCTTTTTTGTAACTTGAGCCTGTTATTTTTATCTTGTCTGCCCTGGAAGTGGAGAATAGATTGCCCCCTTCCTTTTTCCTGCTACCTTTTTATGTAGATGATTACTGCTGTTACATCTCCTCTTAGTTTTCTGTCCACTTGCAGTGTTTGTCCTTGTTTCATGGTTTCATTTGTTCCAATCAGCAGGAACATTTCCTTACATAAAGTGGCTTTGGATCAGACCCTGTTCTAGATAAAGCTCTGTATTGAAAACATCATTTTAGTAGTTCAAATGTCACATATTGGGATGGCAAGCATGTGCTATTTAAAATCGTGCTTAACTGGCAACAATCTCATTTGGAATAAAGAAGGGTTATGTCCAGGCTGCTTACAGTCATTATTTCTCCTTAGCTCCCCAGCCCTATTTTTTCTATCTGTTCTACCACTGTTTATGATTCCTCACAGTAAACACTGTAATTTTTTTAAATTATCATAAACTAAGCTTCTATTGACCAAGGACACAGCAAAACCAACATAAGAATGCAGAAGGCCACAGTATTAAGACTTGGGGATTTTTTTACTAATAGAGTTGTTTGTCATTAGGTGTTTCCAATAATGGCTCTAGAAAGCATTGATTATTTTTATGCCTTCCCTTCACTTTATAAATTCAGTTTACCAGAGAGTAAGAAAACAAAGATATGGAATGGTGTAAATGTCCCTGGGTAGGTTTACTGATTTGTTTTGTCTAGGGTTTTCTCTTCTGCTTTATGTAGGCTTAGATTTTTGGGGAAAAAACTCTGAATAAATGCAAAATCAGTTTGTGTCCTTATTTTCTTCTGCTAATTTTTTCATAACAGAGAAATAGGGAATAATCTCAAAGCAAATGACAGGGCTAGATATTTTGTGGCAAAATGTTTATGGATCCCTGATGAAGAGTCACCTTTCTCTTGGCATGACTGAGTAGAAAAGAGAAAGGGTGCAAAGGGCTCTTTTACCTATTCAGTCTGTGAGCAGTAGGGTCTTTGTGGTCTCTGGAGTATGAGAAGATGTGAGGGCAGGCTCAGATAGGGACACCTGGGGCTAAAGGCAGAGGATGGGAGCTGGCTGCTCGGAGAGGACTGGGTACACACAAAGGGATTCTGACCTGTATTGTCTGAGAAAAACACAGAAAGCACTGGGGAGGGCTGTGCCAAGGCTGGCAGTGTCCTGTTGTATCTCTGCATCTGGTATCACCCCTGCTCTCACTCAAAACAGAGACATGAAACAGCAGAGCCCTGTTACCAGATAAAATCTGCATTCCTAGTTTTGCTTTATCCAGGTTTTGTTGTCAAAAGGGATGGACTTGTCCACCTTGTCGTGGCTGCTGCTGTCAGGCAGAGATGGGCCCACTGGGATGGTGGGGAGGAAGGAGACCTTGCCAGGGGCATGGCTGGCTGGAGGAGGCAGCCAGCAAGCACAGAGAGCACGGGGCAGCAGGGCACACCCGCTGCCTGGAGCACACATTCGAGCCCAAACAGGACAAGGCAGAAAGGGACCTGTAAGGTCCCTTTCTCATCCCTCCATGATGAGATACGGCTACAAGGAGCGGTTCAAACCCTCATAGCTAAAATTCAGGAGCCACAAGATCAGTTTTCCTTTTTGTACAAATGTTCTTTGTTTTTGTAGAGATATCAGTAACCTATATACTATTTTGAGTGAGCACATATATAGCTATTTTCTGGACAGAATTTCTGCCTTTATTCCCAACAGATGAAAAGTAAATTTTTCTTAGTCCTGGAGAGTTCAGGAGAGCATAATGCTGAACAATTTTATAGACCAAGCTGGGCATGGTTGCCTCTTGCAAAGGTACTAAATAAAAAAAATTCTAAACACTGTAGTAAAAGTTATAAAAAGTGGTTATTTAGGTTATGGTCCACAGCCTTTATGTGAGAAGAGCTGCCGAGAATAGATTAATATTTCCAGAGCTAGGCTCAGGTTGCCTTGAGATAGGAAGATGGAGGCGAGTTTTGCTAATTTCCTTCTGTCAGAGTTAGTTTTTTGCCTCTGGGCTTTCAGAAATTCTCATAAGCATAGATCTCTGAGAAGAATCTCTATATTATATGGGTTGCCAAGCTGTGTCTGTGAAGCAGGACCTCTTCAGAGCACCTTATGAACACAGGGTTTGATAGATCTTTTAGCACTGTCTCTGACTTTGTCCCTGCTGAGTCATTCAGGAGGCGAATGGTTTGATTTCTGTCTGTAGCCAAGGTGGATTGCACAAAATCTGTAACACACAAATGACATTAGATAAGCGAGAAGATTCTGGATGTGAATTGTTAGCCAGGTTACAGGTATTTTGCAGAGACTTCTCATTTCTCTGTCTTCATCAACATTAAAAAGCATGTAGTAAAGTAATTCAGCAAGAACTGGAATTAAGTTCAGGATCATGCAGATGCCTGACTCATGGCTAATTATGAGTGCCCACTGGGAACGTTTAAAAAGATACCTGATGCTGCTGAGCCTCTGTGGTCCACTAGGACATCAGCACAATGCTGGATGCATTGAATCCAATTTAATTTTGTGTAACTTAGACTGAGATTTCTCCCACTTCGCTGGATTTGATTACAGTTGGTCAGAGGTTTAAAAAACTAAACCAGGCTAAAAACATTAGGCTTGTCTTTTATACCTGGCTTGTCTCTACAGTGATCTAGCAGAGGAGTATATGCATGTTAATGGAAGTGGGAATTAGTCCTGTTTTATGCTAAAAACCTCAGAGATGGGGGAGCATTTGGAAGTTATTAGCTTAAGTTTTCCTTGTACATTCACTTTTCTCCAGCCAGATTGAACATGAAATGATTTGGCATGTATTCTTGATCCTCTGTCATTGATGAACGCCACTTAGTGACATATTTTGCATGATATTTTGAGCAGAATAAATGGATGCTTGAGTCTTTTTTGGAGGCTTTGACTTTGGATTATTTCCAGAAATATAGTCTTGCTGTTGTTGTAAGCTCACATTGTGAATGTTATTTCCCACACAGTATGGCACAAAGTCCTGGTGTTATTTATTCAGGTTGCCCTTTGCTGCGGCCTGCAACTTCTCTCTGCCTGCTATGCAAGCACTGAGAGAAGAGGGGATGTGAAACTCCCAACACTACCCCCTCTTTTCATGGATTTCTGGGTGGGGTGTGAGAAACGTGCGAAATGAGATCTTTAAAGATGCACAGTCTCGTGTGAGGAGAGCAAAATTGCCCTTTCTTAAACATGGAAGCTGTAAGTATATCTAGCTGGAGGGAGTCCTGCTGTGTCTCCTGCATGCTCACCTAAGCACCAAGTGGCATCTGTCCCTAAAACTAACTGATCTCTATCTGACTGTTTATGACTCTTGTGCCATGCTCATTATTTATTTAATGAAACGTCCCAGTGAAATAGAAGAGCCATTCATAAGCCCCCGACAACAAACAATCATGAAAATTGCCTTTGAATTTCCCTAATTTGCTTGTAAGAGTCAGAACAATGGAAGAGAATAATTGCAGTTATTAAAAGAAATTGCTGCAGGCAAAATATAACCCGTTTGAAAACTCAGATCCAGAAAAACAGAAAGGGGTGCAAATAGGAAAGCCCACCCAGTAAGATGCCTCATATTCCCTACCTCCTTTTGCCTGTGTAGTGAGAGACTTCACCTTGCTGTTTTATTTAGCATTGTTATTTAGGAGGGGAATCAGAGCATTTAGTATCAGCAGAGTCAAGCTGTGTGTGGCAGCGCCTCGCCTGGCACAGCCACTGAAGAGCTGCTTTCTTCCAATCTGCATCATGCCAATGCAAAAACATCCCTCTCTGGAAACTAAGTGTATTGGAAACCAGTACGAGGAAAACTCAGTCTAGCATCACCTACTGTAAAGAGGGGACTTTAACTCCTCCCTGGGCGTGAAGTAGAATGCTTGTGAAACTAAGAGGCTTTTCAAAACATACCTGGCTTTTGGCATCACATCACCCCTAATGAGATTAGTTTTCTTTAGACATTTAGAGACAGATTTTAAAGAATTTGGATTCCTAAAGATGTGTCTGTAGAGCTCTAGGGTTTTCTGTTGATCCAGACCCAGCTGACTTGGCACATGGAAAGAGGTGGTGAACTGCTCTGTGCCCTTGGCCGAACAGAAAACCTCCAAGCAATGGCAGAAACAAATAGGGCTTTGACTTTTGTGTGCCTGACTTCCCTGTGCAAGTAAGAGTCAAGCTCCTCAGCCAGTTAAACACTGCAGCACTAAGCAAAGTGATGCTTAAGTACTTGTAAAACTTGTCCCTCAGAAACCAGGTGGCATTGTAAGGGGAATCTCTGCTTAATACAAACTGCATGCTTTTGTCCCAGACAATTCAATAGAGCTTTGTCCAGTATAACTGAGCACGGGGCTAACTCTCATCTCTGAGTACAAATGAAATGTGTTTGGCTCTCCCACTTTTGTATAAGAAGGTAACAGAACAAAGGATTGCTGCAATTTGAGGGCATGAACCCTCATTTTCTCTCCAGTCCACCTAAATGAAAAAGAATTTCTTGTTGGCCTGTGATCTTTCCTTCTGCAAGTCAAAGCCTTTTCAGTTCCTACTGCAAGTAATGGCAGTTTACTCACAATTTTTCAGCTGCATGTGATATCCAAAATTGGTTGCCTTGTTGTAATGAAAAGCAGCCTGCCAACACAGAGGTCCTTCCAAAGAAGCCTGGCTATTGTCAGAGGAGAGAAAGCAACTGTGGTAATACTCCTGCATCGCTGTTTCACTTCATGCTTCACCACAGGAGCAAAGCAAGGCAGCGGAGACCACTGACAAGTGTTTACAGAATGTGGCTCTTTGACAAAAATGATTGTCAGGCAGTGACTATAATAAAGCGTTAGCAGGAGATAGTGGGTTTTCTTGGGTTTTTGTGCCCAGGCAGCTGGCAGTCTTAATTGCTCTGAAGAAATAGAAACAGAATTTCATTTTCGTCTCTTGTTATTTGGGGATGTAAATCATTCAGTATTTTAACTCCATGACTCCCTGCCTAATTTTCCCTTATCAAAGTAAAGGTGGATGGAACTTCCTTTTAGTTGCCTTGCTGTACACATTGAGTAAATCCACTAAATATCTCTAGTTTGCATTGATTCATTGTGAGTAAAATTTAAACTATATCCAACGTCCTGTATTTGAAGTTATTTTTCCAGGTAAGCCCAAAATATTAAATATAGTCATTTTGATCAGCATTATTCAAGGGAAGCTGACAATCTGTATTCATAGCAATTGAATGCTCTCAGGCACATGGTGGGATTCTTGGGGGTGTCCTGTGAAGGGCCAGCAGTTGGACTTGGATGATCCTTGTGGGTCCCTTCCAACTCAGAATATTCTTTGTTTCTGTTATTTTAAACAGCTTTCATAAATCCAAACAGACTCCTCCATGAACACTGGGGAATATTAGTACAAGTCTCTGGCAATCTGAGGCTGATTTAGGAATACTGTAGTATTCCTAGTTCTAATTTCAGCTTGCTGAACTATTTTGCTGGCTTGGGTATTTTCACTGTGTTTTAGTCTCATGAGTGGTTTTTATGGTATTTAATTTCCTTAAATATCTTGGCACAGATGTTTTGACACAGCAAGAAGGCTCAACAAATCACCAACAAAGTGTTTCCTCTTTTCTGGATAATTCCTGCAGTTGTACAGATAGAAAGATAAGGAAGAAATGTATGTTAGTCTGAGCAACTGTATTATAGTCTGTAACTTCCACTCCCTCTCCTTTGTACTCTGGAATGGTATTTCTAGAGTTATTGGACAAAACCATGTTAAAAGTGAGCAAAAGTAAATAATGGAAGAATAATGTTGGAGGCAAAGATTCTTCTGTCATCCTTTCCATGTCTGTAAGAACCTTTGCTGATTTACTTGCCAAGTGAAGGCAGACTTTCTGTTCTCTCTCACCTTCTTTTTAATTCGATCAGACAGCTTCACTGTGGGGCCATGCACGTGGGAAAGCCAGACTGCAGACTCACACCTTGTTTGCAGCGCCTTCCCTGAATACACTAGCTGGTTGATACAGAGCTATTATTTGGAGCTTCAAGCCACAGTTGGATTTGCTATGAAGCTGTTCAGTGAATGTCTTTCTGCAGAGTGTGAATGTTCCTGTGCATGTAAAGGGAGAGGTGCTAAAGGGTGGTGGCTGCTAAAATCCGATTTCTGTTGTACAGGGGTAGGAGACAAAGCAGTGGCAGCTCAAACAAGAGTAGGACGTTTTTAGTTTCAGGAAGAGCAGTTCGCAGTGTGTGTGATTGTTGTTAAAACAAAGGATGGCAGTTTGAAGTGTGCAAGGGGATAGTTCATATAAATCTGTAGAAGGTGCAGGGTACAAATCAGGCAAAATATTTCCCAGGAACATTGAATTTAGGGACTACTTTGGGACACAAGAACAAGCTTTGGACACCTTGGAAATTCTTACCTCATCTTTCATAGGTCGTTTCTATAAAAGCATCTAACAAATATTTTACAGCAAATAAAAGCAATTAGAAAGCAAATGCAGCCCTCTATGTCTCCCCATACTAATGGATTCACCAGATTCTCTTCAAAATTGCAGCCTAATGCATGTTACTGCTTCCACTGCACCTCAGCCACTAGAAGTTACAGCTCTTGACCTTTAAATGTTAGGAATAATAGAATTCATTATTAACAAGTAGTCAATTAAAAAATAAATGCCCCTCTGGTAAAACCAAAAAATAATGTTTTGAAATACTGCCACCTTCTGATCAGTCTGGGACAGAGAACTGAGTTATTAGGAACTTGACGAATTTTTTTTATCAACTGTAATAATTCAGTTCCTGATTTTATAATGTTAGAGCCATGTTGCACCATTTGACTTGCAAGGCCAACTTCCACTGAAACTACACACGTCAGACTCCATCTACAGTGATGTAAAGAGATGAGGAAAATGCAGTGTGATTTACAAGTGATGGGAGAGACAGCAGCAGACTTGTTTGAAGTGAAGAAAAGCACTTAAGCGTATTATATGTGAATTTAAGGATTTACAAGCACAGAGCCTATGCTTTAAGTTACATAAGCATTAAATGCACTACAGAATTGCAGCTAAAATGTCAGTGTGACCTGCACCTGGTGTGAGTCTTAGAGAAGCTGACTTCCCTACTCTTCTGTAACATGTCTCTGTCATCAATGTGCCCATGAAGGGTTAATTTTTTTACCATTATACTTTGTTAACATTCAGGTGATACTTGTCTGCATACCACCTTTGTGTATATTTTAATTATCCAGATGGTGTTTTATGTGTCCAGTCCCATGTCATTACTATATTACTTAAACTTGGCAGTGATACAGAGAAATAACTTTCCCCAAGCTGGCTTCTTCTTGCAAAGTTCATCCAATTTCAGCTTTCCAAATGTCCTTTGTGCTGTAGTAATATACATTGTATACCTAAATGGCTTGCATATAATTTTAAATTCCCTTGATAGAGAAAGCCAGTTTGACAAAGAAAATGTTTAAAAGAAGCAAAAATTGACACAAAAACTGAGATAATGTGACCTTGAAGTTATAATTTCAAACTCTCCAAATTCAGGCAATTTAGGTTCTTATATTTCCTTCAATTCACTTGAATTTACCCAGGTTTTTTGTTGGGGTCAGATGAGGTGGGGGATGCCTGTGTCACATTCCCACCTGTGGGATTGTTATGGACCAGGGTGATGCTAAGGTCCCGACTGCAGTACATTTTCCCAAAAGGGTGCAAATAAGGTGTAGGCACAGTGGTTTTTTCCCCAGTAGAATGGATATTTTGAGATGGTGGCTGAGAAAGAGAATCCTTCCTTGAAGTGTTATTTGGGATGGTAACAGGACGGCAGCAAAGGGAGAGAGTGACTCATTCTGAAGTCACAGCACTGTTGTCTTGTGAATCCATCCCATATTATAACTCCACCTTCGTAATATTTTAATTCATTTCCTGGTTTCAATCTAATTTTAGAGAGGAGGAGTCTTGACTGTGCTGAAGTTCTCCGTGCTTTCTGAAAATATGAGGTCAAGTAGAGGATTCAAACCTTATCAGTGCCCCACTAAAGACAAAGACTGAAATTTGAGCTCAACTATATGGCTGTACACCTGAGGATCCACGTGCTAGAGAGATGTGTTGCATGAAAGCACTCAGAAATGTCAAAAACTCTTCTGCTTGTGTAATTACTTGTGTGTTGGCTTTGATAACTCCAAAGCAGGTAAAGTGGTTGGGTTTAGCCAAAGCAGCTGAGTCCTGCAGCAGGATTTGTTCTGCGTTCTGGTAATGGCAGGTGAATATCCAACTGTTTCGCACAGAGCGGAGTGCCCTGGAGATGAAGCCCCTTATGACCTCCAGTGTGCCTTTTTTGTAATTATAAACTGAAAATAAGAACAGTTTTCTCATCAGAAAGGTGAATAGTGCCGACTCATGAACACTTACAGAAGCACATGAAGCTGTGCTGTCATCCCAAGATGTGTATTTTCCTTGCTGGTTTCTAAATAAGTTTTTCTTGTTTCAATTTAATACAGAACCATCTCTGCTGCTGAACAATAGCAACTTCATCTCTTGAGTTTCAAACAAGGGACTATCCCATAGCAGAGTGTTAGAGCTTCTTCACAGAATCTGCTAAACGCAAATGACAAGCCACACAGCAAGATTTGATAGCAATCTGCAAGTGTTTTTAAAACAGATCTTAACCATATGTACAGTGTACCACTTCTGCTGTTGTACATTGAGCTCAGGAGAAAGCAAGTAACATAATTGCCTTCAGCAAAATTGTCAAACAAGGAAACCTTTTAAAACTACATAGAAGGGGGAACATAATGAAAGCCCTGGAAGGAAGAGGCTAAGAGAAGAAAAACTGGCAAGGAACATTAACATATACTTTTAACTAGTCTTTTCACAGAGAGACGAATGACCCAGAGGCTTGACTGCTGTAGCTCTTTTTTTCCGGTGAAAAAATTTTGTATGTGCTGCTGTGTAGAAAAGAAATGCTTATTTCCCCTGTGTTATTTTATATTTCAGTCTGGACAAGCAAGAGGAAGCTTTATTTAGCCTGTTGAGTCCAACTCCACAGTAATAGAGCACATAAAACTTTCAAGAAGTGAAAGGCATGCTGAACTCACATTTCAGACAGTTTTCAGGATAACTCCTTGGCTGTTATATCCATATGTCATAATAGACATAAATTATTAGAAATTATTTGCCACAGTGTGCAATCATATTAGCTTCCAGGGACCTTTTAGACTGGATTTATGAAGAGAGATGTTTCCTGAATGTTTTTCCTAAAGAAACTACAGATTCCAGGACAAATCAAGTTTTGATGAAATAAGGACTCTGGATTTAAATTGCTGACTGATACCTAAGGGGTAGTGAGTGCATCCTCCAGGGGCAATTAGGGATAACTATCTGCAAGGATAGTTGCATCTTACAGCAATTCCTGCTGGAAGTGGGAGGATGTTTTTTGCTTTATGGCATATGCAGATGTCACTGAGTAGCAGCCACTTTGGTTCCCTTCCTGCAGAAGTATTTTGGAAAAATGGCTAAGGAGTGAGAAGAGCTTTAAAATCTTCCATCTGTGTGAGCTGAAAACTGTGAATCAAAATTGTGTTTGGGTACGGGAAGGTGATGGTCTTTTGGGCCTTACTGGTTTAATGGAAGCCTGCAAAATTTAAACAAATATCAGTTACTGTGGTAGTTGTAGTTGTATGCATCAAGGCTCTGTGCTACCCTGTGGTTGTTTCCAGCTTTCATTTCCCTATGGAAAGTGCACTTCATCCCATTTTTCGCTTCAGCCCTTGTCTGCTTGTGTTGTAAGGCAGCACATGCACAGCACATCTGGCAGCTCACAGATCATATGGAATAGAAAACTTTTGTCCATGAGATGTAGGTATCTTGCTCTGAACAGTGTAGATTTACTATCCCTTTTCCTCTCTTTTTAAGTTGTCCTTGCTGTTTGAGGAAAGGTCTTGCATGAATTCATAAATGCCATCCCTCCTGTGTTTTCTTAACCAGATACTAAGTTCTCGTCTGCCCTGGATGGGCTCGGTTGAAGAGTTCTGTCTCCATATACCTCAAGACTGTGGGCAGCCTGAATCCCAGGTAACTCTGCAAAATAAGGGAGTGCAAGACAGCAATGAGCAGGGCTTTAGCCCTTTGTCTGGTCGGTGTTACTGGAGCCAGTGCAGATAAAATTGTAGCAGTCTGGCTTTTCCTAAGACTCTACCGTGCATTCCTTTGTGCTTCTACAGGTGTGATAATCACAGCACCTGGTCCTGAGTGGTAGAGGAAGGACTCTGATAGGAAAAGCTTTTAGTACAGGGATGTGTGACTAGAGGAATTCCATAATTGACAATAATGACCAGCACAGGTGACATTTCTTTGTAGTTAATAGCTGCTGGTGTGAAAGGCCCTGAGGCAGAGCCTCAAGCTGCTAACCTAGCAAGTGAATTGACAGACTATTTGACCTGCAGTTCATTCCTTATATATATGGTGTTGCTATGAAAAACCCAAGCAAAATGTTCATAGGTGCTGCTTCTTGGGCTATGTGGGAATGCCAGCAATTTTATATTTGGGACTGAAGCAGTTTTCTCATTTTGGCAATAGGCTATGCACCAACTCTTTAGAAAGATGCAGAACTGTAAGCATCACTTGCATTTTCTAGAGGAGAAGCAAATAAAGTCTTACACACCTGAGAAAGAGTAAAAAATTATAGCCAAATTCTGCAGTAGGAAGATTATGGAGTTTTCCACCTTTAGGGCCATGAAAATTGACCCATGAAAAGTAGTTTGACTGAAAAAACAGTGGTGCTGAAAGAGGTGATGGCACCTGGGCCACCCCTTCTTTCACTGTCTCCATTTCTGGAGATTCCTTCTCCAACTTTTATAACAAAAATAGATAGAAAAAGGGAGATGGTTCTGAATGATTCTGCAGGCAAGGGAAATGGGGCTTGTGACCAGGAAAAGGAGATGGGGCAGCTTTTTGCCAGCTGGACACTGCAGTTATGGTCCCTGGATGTTGCTTTTATTGGTGATTCAGAGGTGGGTTATACTTGGCACATCTGGTCCTGATAATGTTGGTTTTTTTATCACAGGACTGATTATGATACTTCACTGTGCTGAACTTTGAGTAGAGGTTGTTCCCAAAGCTTTTTTTCCAATTATCAGCTCACCATAAAATCCATTATTGCCCATTTTAAACACAACTATCAACACCATTTGTCTCCAGAGACTGCCAAGGGAACAGCTATAGATGTTGTTTACTGTGCTGAACAGAGTGAGAAACACTAACAGACCTACTGTAACAAGAAATAACCCATTACAGTAAGGGAAGACTTTGTGCTCTGAATTATATCTTTAGACTTCAGTCCAAAATACAACCTGCTGTCATGTTTTTGCATGGCTGGCAATTTTACTGTATGACGCAACAGATCTCAGTGCAAATATCTGAGGTTTATGCTCTGCTAAAAAACTGAACCTTTTGCAGCATAGCAGATGGGAATTGGATTGAAGGAGTGCACTCATTCTTGAAACTGGGTTTTATGAAGGTCTGCAGACAGAGTTTTTTGGTATCATCTTGTGCTCCACTGTGTCATCAGGTTTACAAAGTTAAACCACGTCATTAGTACCAGGTGTGTGCTGCCCTGAAACAAAAGCCACGGATCAAGTTCTTAGCTGGTGTGAAGAACTACACCACCAGGCCTGACATTTAAAGTAGTCCTTTCCTTTCCCAAAAATTTGTCTCATATAAGGTTTGACTTTATATAAGATCCTGCATTTCTAGATGCCAATGGCCTGTTCTCAGCCAGCCCTGTCTCTCTCTGCTGTCCCATCTCATCAGAACAACTTGGTCTCTTCCTGGATTTCTTCATAAATTTCATTACCTTATTTCAGCTGTTGACTTTTGGTACCTTGCTGAAATTCTTCTGGATTTTTTAAATGGAGGCATGCCCCATCTCTGTCACATAGGCCATTTTTGCACAAAGTGTAAAGCCTTCTACCTCATGAAGACCTACAATTAAGTAAAGAAAACAGACACTTTAGAAGCCTGAAGTTTTTGCTGAAGAATGTACTGAAGCTACTGAGATCACAGTCTGCCTGTCCCTTTTGTGTCTTCTTGAACTGCCCTCCAGTAACTTCTGAGTCTGTTGACCAGTTTCACCCAGATCTCACAAGGAAGACAGAGGTTTTGAAGAGACTTAGTCATAAGTTATATTAATAAAAATCCTCTTTCCTTTGCCTGCTGTTCATCTATAGGAAATCTTGCAATATGAATCTGCCTGTTATTGCACTCTAGAGAACTCACAGGAAGGAGGGACAGCCCCCATCTCAGAAAAGATTTTGCATGTTAGACAGCAGAGGTTCCAAAAAAGAGACAAAAACCCATACCACAATCAAAGTGGGTCTCCTTCTCAAAGTTTCAGTGCAAGCAAAATAAAAGTTTCCCCCCCTACTGGCTTTTTTAGTAGTGCTTGTTGTGAGGAAAATACCTGATGTAACAAAATTCAGTTGAAATGATAAAACTCTGGTAGATTTATAAGCTGCTGAAAGCAAGATCTCATAATAGTCTGTTGGACAACTTTACTTGGTGGTCTTTTAGGTGCTGGCTAACAAATGGATTAATAGATGTCAGTCTCCATAATTGCAGATTGTGCAGTCATGTCACTGGGAAGAGAATCTGCCATTTCAGAGTAAGACTGCTGGAGAAACTTCGGTGTTTTCTGCACTGCACTTCTATTCTGGGAAGGAAGAGGTGTTAAAATGAATTTTTGGAATGTTTTTAACTGTGCTGCTATTAGGAGGAAAAAACCAAACATCACAAAACCAAAGAAAAGCCAAGTGCAGTTGCTTTTTTGCTGCAACTGCAAGTGCTATTTGTGTTAGTAATGTTTGGCCTCATCACAAAACAGTGCTGTCATCATCTCTTGCATTCTCTCACTTCACCTGTGTGGCTTTTACTATGCCTCTATTCAGGGTTCTGCGTTTTAGAGAAACCCCAGCTATAAACCTCTCTAGCTGGAACTCCATGTGCTTAACAGTTGACATATCAGCTTGTTTCTGTGGAGTGAATATTAAAATTAACGTAAGAGACTAAACCCCAAAGACTAAATTAAAATAACAAAAGAGACATTACTTGCTGAAAGGAAATAAATGGACAAAATTAAACCATAGACCATGAATTAGATTTTCCATGGAGCTCAGCTTCTATTAAGCAGTTGTATAAACAGAAGCATTGAAGGGCTTAACCTCTCCCTGCTCCCATGCTTTTCTGTGGGAGCTACTGGCATAGATCTGGCCATTTTGCATTTGCACTTGATTTACTTATCTTAATTGATCATTAATTGATGAGATGCCAGCAGTGGCAACTAGCACAGGTGGCGTTGTGTGTGACATACGAGAGATTCGCTGACATGAGCTGGGATCATTGGAAGAGGTCCCCTCTAAACACCAGTGTTGACAGTGAAATGGGTCCATCAGCATCAGTGCAGTCTTAATCTTGAATAGTCCTATCCCTGGTGCTGGCCCTGAAAGTTTTAACAAGAGCTGTAGTCTCCTTGAAAGGCATATCTTTGATTGTTTTCCAGAAAATGAACATATATTTTCTCTTTCAGCAGCTTTCAGCTGAGACCCTTGACGGTTTCCAGTATGATCAGTATTGTGTTAATGCACAGCAGGTACAGTTATGCTTTGTGCTGCGAGGGCAAAACAATGTCCTAGTTGTTCTGGGGACTGTGACTTAATTCCCAGGTGTTGCAACATTGTTCCCTCCTACCTGGGGGAATGATAAGGAGCAGTTCTCTCTCCTGCTCCTCAAAAACAACAGCATGTGGGACTGTTTGGGTGATCAGCTCCTGGTGCCATGAGGAGACTGTGCTGGCATGGGCAGGTACTTCCATGAAGAGCTCAGATTCTTGGAAGGTTGGAAATGGATAAGAATAATGTATAGGAAAGTATAAGGTCCCTTGTTTGCATGGCAGTAACTGTTAATTTGAGCTAGTGGCTTGGGAAGAAAAGAAAGCATGTTTTATTACGTAGTTTATATTAGGTGGGCACAAGAAAGAGATGAAAATCTGTAATCATGCAGAACTGAGAAATACAAGTGCTGGGCAGCCTATTCATACCTAGTCTCTCCATTCTGCCTGCTTCCCAAGGTGTATTTGCGGTGGCTCTGTTGGAAATGGGTGTAAAGGTAAATGGGGAATAATATCCTGTAATCCCCCTTATCTCACTCACAAAAAGCTAATATCAGCAATAAATCAACCCCAGGTCATCTCATGCAGTGGGTAGTTTTGTGCTCCCTAAAGAACTAAAGCGCCATCTGAAGTCTGAGGCTGAGCTCTAAGGAAATAGGTATTTAAACACATGGATAAATAAGTACCTTACCCTGTAGTACAGGCATCAGCAGTGACCAAGTATGTGAGCTCTGCTTGGCCTGGGGGGAATCTCTTTCTTTGCTTGCTTGATAAATTTTCCAGAGAGGTCTGTCATACAAAAAGCTAATGCTGGGTCTCTTATGCTAGAGAGAGCACTTCTGTTCTTACAGTGCTGAATCCCTGGTTCCAGTTACTTGAGCAGTTTGGCTGGTGTCTCCTGTGTTTGGGCAGTAATAATCAACTTTGAAGAAAAAATTAAAAATACTATTTCTGTGCAACTACTGCAGACTGTAACATTTTCTGACAGTGACTTCACCCAGTCATACACTTAGTGTGTCCCCAGAAAGCCAAATTTTCAAAAGTGATATATTTTCCATTAAAGGCTGTTACACAGCAATGAGTTTGATTCCAGGTAGGCACATTATATCAAGCTTACCTTATTATAGATTGTGGTGGGAAAAGCACTCTGTGAAGATGCAGCTTACTAAATTATCTCTGTGAATCTGTAGGTGGTAACTTTGAGCGTGCTGCCTGCCTGACCCAGTTGTTAATATAGCCAGTTAAAGGCTGATGTGTTCGGAGGAAGAGCTAATCTGTCTCATTTAGCAGGCAGTGTGTCAGAGCTTGTATGTGATGTATCTGACATGGTGAGTGGCATGTCTGACTTGGCAGTTGAGTAACATTACTCATTCTGGAATATATCTTCTTCAACAGAGAATATAAACACAAGCACACATTTATATTTTTTTGTTAGTAGATGATCGAGCACATACCAGAATGAATCAATCCCATTTAGTATGCAGAAGGGTTCTTTTACTCTGTACATCATTCCCCTCACAGGACCATTATTTTACATATCAGCTACTGGGATGTATTCAAAGCCTAAGGGAAACCACTGACTTCCAAGATCTTTGGATCAGACTCTTTAAGCCAGCCCAGCCATTCAGCAGACAGCATCAAATATGGGTAAAATCTGTTGTGTGTCTTCCTGCTCTGTGGTCCCATGAGATGCCCCAAAGAGAGCATTTCTCTCTTTTCCGTGCCAGAAAGCTGTGCTATATTTACTTTTAAATAAGATGAGCTGGGAAATTCATGGCCTTGAAACTGATACAGTCTACAATTGTGCTTCTTCCACCGTCTGTTGTGGTGTTGTTTTGTCTTTTTGGTGTTGTTTGTTTGGGGTTTTTTAATGCCTTAGTGCTGGATAAAACAAAAATGCATGTGACCAGCAAAAGCTGCCTGAAGGCTTTTTGGGCTCTGAGCACAGGAAAGGTTCTCAGCCTGTCAAAGAAGTAATTGTAGCTCCTTTCTGACCAGTGCATACTCTACTATCCCTGCTGCAACTTAGTCTTATACCCCTTCAGGGATCAGCACACACTCTTTTGGCAGCCCATTCTCTGCAGGACCACATATTTTTTCTCGAAAGGGCAAGACATTTGGCAGCATTTGGAGGGCTGGCAGTGCACTGCTGCAGGCTGGCTGGTGCTCAGTACCATGGGGTGGGGAGTGGCGGTGCTGTCAGCATCTCCAGGACTGCACTTGAGACGGAGGAATAACAAGAATATTGAAATGTAGCTCAGAAGGGAAGCAGGACTGCCTCCCAGGTTGAGCTGGCATTCCTAAAGGAACCATAGGAGAGTGAATGCTTAGCTGTTGAGTTAGCAGAATGCCTAATGGGAAGGGGAACCGATCATCTGATTAGCATTGGCACGTTATCCTTCAGCAGCAGATTGCCTCAGGCGGTGGGCACAGAGCTGCTCATCCCACCAGGTTTCACATTGCTCTGCTCCGTTTAGCTTATGCTTTGATTTGCTTCACTTATTTCTCATTTGGTGGAAGATAGAATCAATAAATCTTGAATACAAGTTGCTCAACAGAGGGCTGCACTATTTTTATTCTTTGTGCTGCACACCTGTCTGCCTGTGCTATTAGCATGTTTGCTCTTCGTGTTGCTTTCACTATCAATAGGAACACTCTCAGCTGCTCGTTTGGATTTTTATTTTTATTTTTTTAAGAGATAAGTCCCCACTGTGCAAATCTCCAACTGTGTGTTCTGTTAATGAAGTCACACAAGTAGCACCACAAGCCCAGGGCCCGAAGGTCAAAATGCTGTGGGTGGCAGAGCCATTAGTACGAAACCTAGAATCCCAAACATTGGTTTATATTACCCAGAGACTGTGCCCCAAGCTCCCTTTCTCTTATGTGATAAAACTAGTAGGCTTTTTTCCTGATGATCACGTAAAAAAAAAATATCTTGGAAAAACAACTGAAATGCTGCCTGAAACAGCAGCTCGCCTATTTTTCCCTCCTTGCAAAGATCTTCATTGCAGCAGCTAAGAAATGTGTGCAATCATTCCCAGATTAAAGATACCTGTTCTTTATTAGTTTAGGATGAAACTAGGAATGGGAAACTCACCTTCAGCTTTATGGAGTGCCCTGATCTAAAATCCACACGGTGGTGAGCAAATAGCACAAGTGAGATAATGCTGGTTGTGGGCCTTTTCTCTAAGGTGTTCTGTTCCTGAGTATCTGAAGCAAATCAGAGCACTTCCTCACAGGGGAAAACATGTCTCAGGAAGAGTAATGCACAGGCTGTTTATCTACCTGTCTTGGACTGTTCACAGTGGGATGGGGATGATTTGTGATACTGCTGATTCTCCAGCATTTACGGGAGTGGTGGTGGAGAGCCCTCTTGAGTTCGAAACCTTCCTAAAATTTGGGCATAATGTAATTTGAAAGTGGTCTCTGGAAGTCTCTGGTCTGACCCTTTGCACAAAGTAGGTCATATAATGCAGGTTTCTTGAGCCTTGTCCAGTTGAGTTTTGAGTTTTCCCAAGAAATAAAATCCCACAGCCCCTCTGGATGCTTGTGCTAATGTTAGGTCATGCTTAACTCAGGATAACGCTTCTCTGTTGCAGGATTAGTAGCAGAGGGGAAAAAGTAGTTATCAGATATTGCAGTTCTCTGGATCTTCTACTGGCTGTGATGAAGTGGTCCAAGCTTCTTCAGGACCAAAGACAAATATCTGTGCTTGTGTCTTCAGTGAGATCAGAGGTTAAATACTGTATCCCATACTCAGCCTGGTAGGTATTCAAATAAAACACACTCCAGTTTTTTAAATAGTTGCAAAATAATTTTATGAGGGCAGAGAACCCAGGGGAAGCTTGCTGTGTCCTTGTAACTCCCTCGAACTACTGTTGTTTGCATGTTTGTTCCAAGTTTTATTAGACCAGTGGAAAAAATTATATGAAAGTAATTTTTAGAATAGTTGGGTACATTTGACAGCTCAGTGAAATAGGAATCTACCAACATGTTATGCAAAGACAGTGACTAGCAATAAAAAATAAATGTTATTTATTTTATAGTATCTGCAAACAAACTGTGGATTGTGTCATCTAAAGGTAGGATTCAAAGAAATAATGATGCTATTTTCAAAGAATTTATTAATCAGGATAATGCGTGCCTTTTAATGCTTTTGTATTACCCTTTCATTAAAATAATCAGAGTAAATCTATGTGCAGCATAAGCCCGTCCTCTCCCCCCGCCCCAACAGTAATCAACTTAAACCATATTTTTTAAGAGATTAGTGATGTGGATTGCCTGTCCTGAGAAACTGCAGATGTGTCCATGTAAGTTGAAATGTTGAGTTCTATAACTTTGTTTTCCCTTTATATTGGCAAATCTTTTAAATGGAAAAAGATTTATTTGTTTTAATCGACCAAATATTGCAGTTCAGTTACAACTGTTGCCTGCAGAGGTGAGCTGTAGTACTACAGACATTTGTCATGCGAGACTTTGCTACAGCACAGAATCAGTGCTGAAAATGTTCGTGCCCACCACGTCTTTTAGTGTTGATTTGAGACAAGCTTACCATAATTAATTTGCATGTGGAAAACCACCTCTCTGCCAAGACATAAAGAGGATGATTTTGAGTTGCCACAATTATGTTATAAAACCTATTTATCCAGAAGCCTGCCTCTTCCACAGTAGATCTCTTCGTAGTGCATATTCAGTGTGTGCCCCTTTTGTGGTTTCCACACTGTAGCTGCAATAACTGACAGCTGAAAACATCATTGCAGGTCTGTCAGATGTGCTGTCTGCATAACTGGTGATAATCTAACTATTCTTCAGCTTCACATATCAAACTGCTGGGAACTGAAACTTCAGCGCCTGTTATTGGCAGCGGTAGGTGGAATTGAGTAATGTGGTTGGAGTGTCAAAGGCCTGTGGTGCTGACAGGAATATTAACCATAAATCAAACACAGCACAATGGTGGTGCCGGGCTAGAGTGAAAGGCGGGGTCTCGCAGCCAGGCTGCTCAGACCTTGCTTGTGAGAGTATTCCCACTGGCTAGCAGAAGCAAGGATTGCTAGGCTGGAGCTCCAGCAATGATCCGTTTAACTTAACACTAGGAAGGAATGATAGAGATGGAACAAGTGACATGTGAGATGGCTGCGTGCTCTGCTGAGTGTTCCCTCTTGCCTCGCAGCCCTGTCATGCTGCAGAGGCTGGTGAAGGGGATATCTCATCCCTGGTTAGGCAGTGACATTGCTGCTCCTGTCTGGCTGCTGCTGTAAACACATTTCGGTGGTGGCTGGGCTTGCACTTGCTGCATTTAAGTGAAGCTTGCAGGGCTGATGTTTAAAATGCCCTTGATTTGGAGCCAGCTTGTGACATTGTTTCTTGCAGCAAATTGTCCCCAGCTTGCAGAAAGGACCTCACTGCCTGCATTTTGGCTGCTCCTAGCACCCACAAAGAACTGAGCTGGGGAAGGGGACTGGCTCCAGCCTCTGTGTTAGCAAATGAACCAAAACACAGGGAACTGTTGGTGAGAGGCTGCATGGAAGTGTCTGGGTGCCTCATGCAGTCAACTTGCTTGACTGTTAACTTTTTCTAATGGTTTATGGTCCTTCTAAATGTGTCACCATGATACATCCTGTTGCCTTTAGTGACTATTCCAGCAAGCTGCTATGATGCCAAGCTTGGCCAACTCTCTTTTCATAATGTGGTCCTTGATTTTTGCAAGTTGTAGGTGTTCTTTAAGGTCTGTGCATTTGGCTTATTCTCTGTGTTAATGGAGATGAGGCAAAAAGAAGAAATGGCATTGAGTTTTGGGGTAGAAATCTGATCCTAGCTAACTGTACCTGGAAACCCCTTGGGGAAGGGCACTGCAAAATTTTTTTGCAATTATGTGGAGTTTCCCAGCAGGGAGTCAGCTAACAATATCCAGTGCAACCCAGCAAGCAAGAAATATAAAGCCAGGAGCTAAGCAAAATACAGAGATTTCATTATAAATTAGTGTTGGAAATTAGACCCAGGCTGTGAAATAACCACAATTAAAATTCAGAGAGCAAAGAAGAAAAAGCTTACCTAGTGACCTCTGCTTGCTGCACAGGGTTAGAAAAGAAGCTGTGCTACTTTAGTATTCTAGCATAATTTGCACATTACTGAAATTGTTAGGAAATTAAAGGAAAACCAAGGGACTGAATTTTAACTGATGAGGGTAGCCTACAGGAAAGACAGGGAGGGACTTTTTACAAGAGCATGCAGTAACAGGACCAGGGGGAATGGATTCAAACTAAAAGAGAGTAGGTTTACATTGGATAGTGGAAAGAAATTATTTACTGTGAGAATGGTGAGGCACTAGAACAGATTGCCCAGGGCAGCTGCGGATGCCCCATCCCTGGACATGTCCAAGGCCAGGATGGATGGAGCTCTGAGCAACCTGGTCTAGTGGAAGGTGTCCCTGCTCATGGCAGGGGGTTGGAACCAGATGATCTTTAAGGTCCCTTCTTATGAAAAGCAGCAGAACCCAGCTGATGTCAAGGGAGATAAACTGATCTACAAGTGCTGAATATGTTCCTCTAAATCAAGGGCTTCCCCTCTCACTAAGCCAATGTAGATGGAGAAAGCAAAGCAGCTTTTTTCTGGCAATTCTATGCACTGATCCTAAATGATATGCCTCTATTCAATGGATATGAGCCGTTTAGGCACAAAGAAAATGATCTCAAAGTTAACTCCAGAGAGAGAGAGGTCCATAACAACTCAGATCGGTACAAGGTGATTTTTTGGGGTAATTCTTTGGGTTTTGAATTTCCTTCAATCAATTGATTTTACTAATACAAACTCAAATTATTCATAGTTCAGGTTTCTTATGAACATTAAAAACCTAAAATGCCAAACCAAAACCAACAAAAAATAGTAGCAGGATTCTAACACAGGAGCTCCCTGGAAACAAATTCAAAGGCAGCCAAATAAAACGAGATTAAAATATACAAAATACTGCAATTTAAAAGAAAATCACTGAATTATTGAAACACCATAGAGGAGATGTCATAGCAGTACTTCTGATCAGCCTGATTAAAAAAACAGGCTATGTTTAATTTTTTCCCCCTGCTTTGATGTCAGGAAGTGTATTGTAAACTTTAAATGATGTATGTAGTTCAATCAGATTGATCTGGAAGGTTCAAAGATATTGTAATTTTTTGAGCATTTATGCTTTATCCTATGTGGTGGGAAGTATGTTGCATGTCTACACAGTGTAACCCTTTTAATACTTTGTTGTAGGACTGGAAGCAGAAAACACTTTTCTGCAGAGTGACAAAATAAGCAGCCTCTATAGAACAGCCCTGTGCTGACCTTTGCTGTTCTGGGTCCACCTCAGATGCAATCAGTGCAGTAAGTGTCTCACCCACTCGAGGAGTGCTCTGCTCTCCCCAGCTGATTATTTTGCTATAAATTTCCATACAGTCTTCACAAAGTGCCTGATAATTGCAACATCAGCTGGAAGATTTGAGCTCGAGGGCAGCTTCTGGATCCCTTGCTCTCCGAGCACAAATGACATTCTCAACATTCTCACTGCCCAAGAGGTGCACAGGGGTTGTGGTGGCAATTTTGGTGAGGATGCAACATCCAAGAACCCTCCCTGTGCAAATGTGTTGGGGTAGAGCTGCTTCCACAGAGCACTGATATCCCTGTGGTGCTCCACACATAGCAGGGGGGATGCAATTCATGCTGCCAGAGGGGCTCTGCCAGTGTTGACTCCTGTAAGAAGCTCATGTGTCAGTGGGCAAAAGGGTTGTTATTTCCCTAAGGGGGCAGAGACTAGGTTCTCCATACATTACATGCTACTTAACATGGAAAGAGATGCTTTTTGCCCTGGCAGGGAATTCTGACCCATGCTTCCGGCTAACCAACCTATTTTGACAACTCCTGCTACTAGTGAGTAGGTGAGTAGGTGGTTTCAGGCTGTGATGGGGCAAGTCTGAAATTACTTGCCTGTTATGTTAGGACTGCTAGAGTTTGGAGCCTCTCTCTTAAAAATTCTTCAAGTAAGTAAATGAGATGGAAAAAATACCATGATTTCTCTTTTACAGAAAGAAAATGGAGTTGCAGACCAAAGGAGTACTTTAAGGCCTGGTGCAGTAAATGGAAAAGCAGCATTAAGGTCTGTCAGGCTTTAACATGTACCTTAGGATTCTGCGTCTTTGTAAAGGGATGATCTCAGCACTGCCAAGAAGAGGTTCAGAGCTCTTCTTCCAGTATAGGCAAAGCTGAATTCAGGAACTGTTGTAAGGAATTTAAATCTTAAAGATTTTCCTCTTCATTATCTGTATTTTATTTTTAGGTAGAATCTATTTAGAATTTTTTATTTCACCAAAAATGCCATACACAAAGAACAAGGCATTGTAACTCTGCATCTTTTAATGTAAATTTTAGGTTTATGTTGGTATTTCTGTAGGGCTACTCAAAAGACTGCAGAATGGACCTTGCTTGCTCAAGGCTTGTAGCAGGGAATAAACCCAGCTGGCATAATTGCAGCTACACCTATTTACACCAGCTGAAATATGTGACCCCTGATCTTTGATTACTCTGGCAGAACAGAGTGCTACAAGGCAGGGATTTTTCAGTGGTCCTTTATCTACTTGAATTGTCTGGTCAGCTACAAGGTACAGAGGCTGTAAACAAGGGAAAATTGAGATAGCAAACCGATCAATTACAGAATATTGAAAAGATCAAGGAAATGGCAGCAATACTGCTAAAGCCAATATGGAAAACCCCTTCTTGTCCAATAACCTCATTCTCGTGACAAAGATTATAACAAGATGGAAAATGGCACAACATGAATGCATTCTGGTGGTGATGATTGCTGTGAGAATTGGGACTGGTTTGTACTTCACCCACTCTGTCTCTTTCCTGGATGCTGTATCCCAGGCAACTCAGGCAGAAGGTGTTATATTTATTATGTCCCTGTCGCTTTTTATCTCTTCTAGTGAAAACCAACATTAAATTCTCTCCCCAGCTTCCACTCCTTTAAACAAGCAGGGGAACATGACTGCATTACCTTCTCTTAATCTCCTAATTAACCCAGCAGAATATATCATTTTCTTCTGTAACTGATAAGGTGTGTGCCATGGGTCTCTAAAGTGGCTGCTGCCAGCACATTTTCTGCCTCATCTTGCACAAGGGGCTGCCCTGTGCTTTTGGAGATGGGCTTGGTTTCATTTCCACTACACAGCAGGTTCAAGGCCTTAAAAGAGGCAAGATCTGGAGACTGCACAGGGAGCTTGAGAGATGGCAAGGTATCTGTCTGGAAAGGGTAATGCTTACCTCATCTGTACAGGGTCTGTTAGATGGCTAAAGGCCATAGTTAAAAATTACATATAAATGAAAGACATTTCAGCATACTGTAAGATTTCAGCTTTCAGCTTGAGAAATTCTTTTTCTTTTTTTCTGTATCGAAAAGAAAGGCTTCTTTGAGCCATTGAAAATGCTCTTTATATCCCAGAGGTTGTTAGCAGTAGGAGGTGTGGAGGGAGAATCCAGCTTTGGCAGTCACGGGATCAAACTTACCAGGTCAAATCTATATTATTTTTGATACGTTGGTGAATGTTAAGGTCATCTGGGTAAGATCAGAGCTGGTAACTAACAATAAAGAGGTGACAGCTTCTTACAGCTGCCTTTGAATAGAGCTTGTGGTGCATCTCCTCTCTCTCTCTATGAAGTTTAATGTTCCAGCATAAACCACTGCTGCTGTGGTGGCAGTTTCACCTGAAAGAGAGTTTTAAAGTTTGCCATCACACAACTTTCTGCTGCCATCTCCCAGATGACTGCATGTGCAAGTGGCAGAAAACATGCACTCAATTAAGGAATGATGTAGCTTTCATCCTCTCCTAATGGGCTGCTTTCCTTGTGCTTATCTCCAGCATAAATCATCCATTCTGGCAAGGCTGGCCAGAGGACATAAGTCCAGGTAGGGTCACAGTGAAAGCTTCTTTCTCTTGTTTGTTGCCCCAAGGTGTGTTATACCTAGTGAAATCAAGTCTGTTTTATTTCAGCCATCACTGCTGATCACATGATGCTGCTGCTTGTAACTGGGAAAGTCCAAAAGGAATGGAATAGAAGTGTCAACAGCAGTCTGAGACAATTCCATCTTCTCTGAGCTGGCAATGCAGGGCTGTGAGATCCAGGTAAAGTCACAACCTATGAGTGCCTACCCTAGCTTGTGAGCTCCTCACTGTCTTCAATCTCTGCTCACTGCTCAGTTCCAGCATGCTCGAGTGGGAAGGAAATGTTTGCAGCCTGGGACTGCAGCCTGTGCTCCTGGCCTGGGGGGACTTACCTGCTGCTGACTCAGGATCACATGTGAGCAGATAAGCCAAAATTGGATCCACACACTGACAACGATAGAGAGACTCCGCTCTAGTCTATTAGTGTCACAAGGTGTAAAGCGTAAGCAACTGCAAGTTTCAACACAAAATTTTAATTCCCTTTTGTTTTGCTCTCTGCTCAACTTAGTTGACTTCCTTCATACTCCTTAGCAAAACAAAGGTCAGGACTCGGAGTGATAGGTGCTCCTTGGTCTTCATCTATGCCCAGAGAGCTTCAGAGGACTCTTGCCATAAAGCCAGGGAAGTCCTCATTTAGAGGATGGGGAAGACAGAAATTACTGTCCTGGTGATGAGAGAGAAACACTTCCTTCTGTGTGTCACTATGTTATCCGTCAGCATTACCTGTATCAGGCGGGTCCGTCCAACTCACTGTCCCCCTCATTCATTTGCAGAAGAGTAGTTCAAAAGTGACAGCTGCTGTTTGGGACTTCATCTATCCCTTTTCTATTCTGCAGATAGGCCAAGACAACAGCTTGTTAGTATTTAAATGAGCATATCCATATTTTTGTATGAAATTCGCAGTCATTTAAGCCTCGTGTCTGGTCACTGAAATGATCTGCTCTCTAATTCGAGCTTCGCTTTTAAGCCTAACTAGAGTGCAACACTATTATGCGGTCATTGCCTCTCAAAGGAGGGATAATTCTGAGCCTAATCTGCCATTTCTGGACATTTTTTTTTCCCAATGCTGCTACTACAGAGTGAAGTGCAGGAGGATTCTGCATCATTTACATGAAAATGAGGGATATCAGAAGGAAATTAGGAAAGGCAGGGGTGGAGTAGAGTATGCCATATTCTGATGCTTCCCTAAGAGAAATTGCAGAACAGCCTGTCTGTCTGCTTCTGTCTTGCTGGAAATGCATACCAGCCTAGCCAGGGAAAGTTATGCACTACCTAACTCGCTTGGAAATGCAGCCTTTGTTACTCCCTTGTAAATGCAGTCCCTTGTAAATGTAGACTGTGACTGAAATGCTCTTGGCTTCAGCTGACCCAACAACCTGGTGCTGCTGACTCCCCATCCACCAGTTAAAATTATAACTCATAGTCCTCTGTGGCTCTAATCTTTCTGTGTTCAGATGGCACAGGGCTTTTGCAACTCCCTCTAGGGAAGGCAGACAGGTCACTGTTCTTGCAGGCGACAGGGACTCCAGGTCCTCAGTGCAGTGAGGCTCCAGGAAGTCAAAAGTTGCGTGTGATTCTGAGATTTTGCTTTTTTCCCTTTTATTTTTTCAGGAGGCAGGGGAGGTTGTTTGCCACTCTTGTTTGCATTAGAGCTTGCAGGTGCTTTATGCCAACTAACAATACGTATGCCATGAAAATGCCAGCTGATGTGCAAGCCAAAGTGCCATAGCTATCACTGGGTTGTATTTTTGGAACTGACTTGCATATTTTGAACAAGCCCACACTGGCATAGATCCACACAGACAAGTCCTTCCCCCATTCCACTAAGTGACTGACTCCCTCCGACCCGCTCTCTCTTGATCTCCTCAGAGGTAACTCAACTATGGCTTCAGGGCAGAAAATGACAGTACAAAATGAGCTGAAGAAAACTCTTCAGAATATCTTTCCTCCTCTCCATTACCTTAAAAAAATTAAACTTCTGTTTAGTCTGAAGGGCTTCAGTTGCTCTCAAGCCATATCTCCTAATAGGTTTCTTAGAGAAGTGTTTTTCTCTACAAAAGTAATTTAAGCCTTACATGCCCTCTGGCTATTTTTTAATTAAAAGAAAAATAAAAAAAATCTTGGCCCAAGTAGGGGGCTTAGACTGTTGATTGACTACAGGAAGGAATTTTGTAGGAATTTTGAATTCTGCACTGCCACATATGAAGTCAGCCCTATAAGTATAACCCTGACCTGAGGCTGAGATTTTTAAAATTAGATCCTTAATAAGAAAGGGAAGAAATAAATTTCACTTTGAATAAGCATAATGCAATTTCCCTTCACACAAATTGCTCCTTTATTATAACACAGATATTCACATTTATCAGTCTAAATACTTAAATCATATGCAACTTCATTTTGCTGGACTAAGCTCAGCCCTACCTAAGAGGGAATCCATTACTACAGTAGTTTAATTCATAGGTGCTTGTTGTTTATGCTGCCATAGCCCACCAAATTCATGGGGCCAGCAGCTCCCCTCCTCTTCCTGTGGCTGAGCCAGGACTATCTCTGCAGTAAAGTCACAGAATGGTTAGGGTTAGAAGGGACCAGTAAGGGTCATCTAGTTCCAACCTCCCTGCAGTGAGCAGGGACAACTCCAACAGGTCCTTTTTGCTCAGAGTCCCATCCAACCTGACCTGGAATGTATCCAGCAATGGGACATCCACCACCTCTCTGGGAAACCTGTGCCAGTGTTTCACCACCCTCATTGTAAAAGATTTCTATCTTATATCTAATCTAAATTTACCCTTCCTCAGTTTGAAGCCATTCCTTGCTGTCTGTCACTGCATGCCCTTGCAAAAAGTACCTCTCCATGTTTCTTGTAGGCTCCCTTCAGGTACTGGAAGGCCCCATTAAGTCACTCCGAAGCCTTCTCTTCTCCAGGCTGAACAATCTCAATTCTCTCAGTCTGTCTTCACAGGAGAGGTGCTCCATCCCTCTGATCATCTTGGTGTCTCCTCTGGACTTATTCCCATGGTCCATGTCTTTCCTGTGCTGGGACCCCAGAGCTGATGCAGCGCTGCAGGTGGGGTCTCAGCAGAGCAGAGCAGAGGGGCAGAATCCCCTCCCTGGCCCTGCTGGCCACGCTGCTTTGGATGCAGCCCAGGACACGATTGGCTTTCTGGGCTGTGAGTGCCCATTGCTGGGTCATGTCCAGCCTCTCATCCACCAGCACTCCCACGTCCTTCTGGGCAGGGCTGCTCTGGATCTGTTCATCCCCAGCCTGTGCTGATACTGGGAATTTCCCCAACCTAGCTGCAGGACCNTTTCCCCAGCCTAGCTGCAGGACCTTGAATCTGGCTTTGTTATACCTCATGACATTCCTGGGCCCACTTCTTGAACTTGTCCAGGTTCCTTTGGATGGCATTCCATCCTTCAGCTGTATCAACTGCACCACTCAGCTCAATGTTGCAAACTTGGTGAGGGTGCACTTGATGTCACGGTGTCATTGATGAAGATCCTGAATAGCACTGGTTCCAATACAGACCCCTGATGGACACTACTTGTCATGGATGTACATTGGGTGGTTGACTTCTGCCCTCTGGATGCCACCATCCAACCAATTCCTTATCCATCTAACGGTCCACCCCTCAAATCCCTTTCTCTCCAATTTACAGACAACAATGTGATGGGGGAATCATGTCAAAGGCCTTACAGAAGTCCATAGAGATGAATTCAGTAGCTCTTACCCTGCCCCTGACGGAGTCACTCCATTACAGAAGGCCACTAGTTTGGTCAGGCAGGACTTGGCCTTGCTGAAGCTACACTGGGTATCTTGAATTACCTCCCTATTCTCCATGTGCCATAGTAGCAACCATCTGGAGCTGTGACAGTGCCATATAGCTGGATTTTTCAAGATTGTGGAGTAATTCTACTTTGATTTTCAAGAATATTATGTTTTTTCAGATGGGGGAGAAACTGAGGATGAAGGAGATAGCCTAATTTATGCAGTCAAAAGCAAATCTATCCCCTTGCTGAACCAAATCCAGGGGATTTGGTGCATGCAGTACCTCACAGCACACTTTCCCTGCTGTGCCATGCCTTCACCACAGCAATGGATATAATGGCCCAGAGTTAGGAACTCTGTGGTCAGAGCATTCCTGTACTTGCAGATTCTCTTGCTGGTTTCCATGGGCATGGGGGGTATCTTTTGTTCACCATTCCTGGCCTTTTCATTTCAGAGAAAGATGGTCAGGTTTCTGTCTTCGTCTAACAAAATACTCTCATCAGGCTTGCTAGGGAAATTAGGGCAAATTTAAAGGGTTGCCACGAAGCAGGAAGGTACAGTTGGGTTGTGTGACTTTACCTCCTTATCCTTGCTGGCAGCATGTGGACGCAGAGGCATCACACCCCAGACTAGTGTAGGGCTCGTGGTTGTGGGCAAGAGGGTGATGACTGTAGAAGGGCTTGGTTAATGCAGCAGAGCATGTCCAGTGGGCAGGGTGACTTTATGTAAATCAACCAGTCAGGAAATAGTTAATGGCAGAGCTGCCCCCAACATGATATTTGAGAGCTGTTTTCTCAGAATGGGCTGACCTTACACCAGTGGCTGGGGTAGAAAAAGGCCCAAGATCAGCATTGTTTTACCTGTTTCCCATATCTTCCTTTTCTTTTTTCCTTTTTTTGTTAAGGCTGACTTTCTTAGCTGAGAACAGGCTAAGTATGTCCAAAGCAACTCAGCAGCTGGTGAAGATAAAGCCAGAACTGTCAGAAAACGCAGAGCAGAGGTATTTTTGCAGGTTGAAATGAAGGATGGGAGAGACACATTTGGATTAAAAAAAAAAAAAGGAATTAACCTTGAACCTCTCTCCAAAGGCTGATTTAAACATGAATCTCATTTAAATTAAAAAAAGGGCAAAAAGTATAATTCACTGAGCTTTTTTATGCAGTGTCTGCAGTTCCTGGTTTTGGGGAAGCAATGAGCTAAAGACAGCCAGAGTACAAGAGAGTGGTTCTGACTACAAACATCACCTGCACAGGGGGCAGAAGCAGAGAGTTCATTAACTTTTCCCCCAGGTTTGTTCTCTGTCCCCTACCTGGTGTGCTGGATTGGTCATCAGGTGGATTATTCTCCCCTTGAAAGTGCTGACAAACATAATTCTTTGCAGCAGCACCAGAGACAGGCTCCTTACCTATAGGGTTAAATGAACCCATGTCTTTGTTTAATATTTTTGAGGTCCTGGTGAGGAATGATATTCCCTGTTAATCCCTGATTTAGGTGGAATATGCTAGGATGAGGCTGCCTTTCACAAGGGGATGTTACTTGGTGGATTCTGTTTTGCACAAGAAGTAGGTGATGAGGGAATGGAAGACTGAGGAGGACAAATGGCACACGGTTCAGCCTGAATAGATGGCTGAGCAGAGAAAAGAGCAGTAAACTGCTTGCAAGTCAGGGAGGAGCACATAAATGAATCCAACTTCAAGGCAGGAACCACTAGCCCTTTACATCTTCATCAGTACGTTTTTCTGATGCTTGAAGTACCTTTTTTTCCACTACCTATTCTCACAACTTTCAAATAACTAGAGAAGGGGTAGGAGAGGAATCAGTTTTGCAGTGAGCTCTGAACACATCTAGAATGATGCTAGTAAACATAAGCTGATGAACCCCCATGTTTGGTTGTCTTCCTGAAGTTGTACCTCCCTCTTGTTCCATGCTGGAAACCTTCTCTGAAGTACTTTTTCAGTGATTAATGATTATCCCTTGGAGAGAGGTCCAAGGGATAATCCCTAATCTGTGAAATGGACAGATCAACTAGGTAGAGTGGGATCTCAGGGGAGGAGAAGGAACTTATTTTATTTGGAAGCACTGCAGTAGCAAAGCCCTAGAGAGGTTTTCTGTTTGGGGTGTTTGGTTTGGGTGGTTTTTCCTCTAGTGGAAAATTGTGCTTTTTTCCTATTTAATCAAAAGTTGAGTTTGCCTCATCGGTTTTGATGGAAAATTTTCACATAGGTCTTTGTTGTAAGCCAGCAACACGACAGAATTATCCCTTTATCTCAGCAGATGTGCTTTCCAGAAGGGGAACATCTCAGATGATGAAAAACACAGCAGCTTTGCTGCCTCGGCTTTATCAGACAGGTTTTTTTATAATAGAGAATTTGTCTAAACAGATTCTTGTCATTAAAACTGAAATGCTTTGTGGACAGGTTTTGGATTTGCTCAAGGTTTTTACTGCTAATTTTTTGCTGCACAATTACGTGCAGTGAGTCATTGTGCCTTCTGTAGTGACGGTGTGTGTCGGGGTATGGGATCAAGCCTCTGCTTTGTCCTTTACTTGAACTAGTCTGTCCCGAGATGATTCAGGTGAAGCCAAGTCATGACATTAAAGCCTCCTGTTTCTGAAGCTGTCAGAGGTGGTACACTGTTTGCATCTCACATCTGGAATTAGAAAGTAGTGTTTGACCTAGAAAAAGAAGTTTTGGCCTGATTCCAATTAAGCAGAAACCTTTGTGGGACTGGATTTTCTTTTCTGAGGACTACAGAAGAGACTCCAAAACGCCTGTGTAATTCTGCCACCAACTACAGTAGGAAAATCTTGCTTCTTGCCAACACCTTTATAAAAAAATCCTTGAAATAGAAAAGCAAAATTAGTTGTTTTCATTTCTTTTCAGGAGCTATGACTATTTTACCCAATTTTCATTCATGAAGCAACACATCCGGATGGATCTGCAAGTGCATCATTTTGAAGGCTCTGGGAAATGTCTTCCTGATGTGTGTCCTTGCAATCCTCACTATTCAGTTGATACTGGAAGCAGTGGCACCTCCCTGGACAGCAACAGATGCATTTTGCAGCATGTTTGTTTCTCACTTGTCGTCTTCTAGAAAACCCCATGGATGCCCCAGATGGAAAACCTATATACAGCAATGACTCTTCAGTAAGGACATCTGGGTATTTAGATTACATCCCGCAAGGACAAACTATTTGTGAGCAGTGGGGCAGCCTTTTGAAATGGGATATAATGTATTGGTAAAAATCAGCTTCCTGGGAGCCAGTGGAAACATATTTTCTTTTCTTCTTCCCCAGCCATGTTCTCCTATCTCTGCTCTTTGCTGATGAACAACCGCCTATGCAAAGGAGATTGAAAAGGGGATTTACTTTGATTAGACCAAAGCCTTTCCTAGTATTTTCAGTCATAAGTATGGCAGCTTTAATAAGCAGGAAAAGAAGATAAATACGAGTCACAGACTGACAAGAAACTCAGTTGGAAAAGAGTAGAAAGTTCTGTTGGAAGCCATGCTCTAAGTTCTGTCTCTTTCTAGCAGTCTCTGATAATCTGCTCAGTCCGAAGAAGGTAACTTTCTGCAAATATCTGACAAATACCGAGTGAAGGATTTCAAACGGATAAAATTAAAGCTTTAATTGCTGGGATAGAATTGAATTTATATTCCACCCAGTTAAGGCTGGGAGAATTTCCCATCAGATTTTCTCTTTCTGTGACCTGTTGGTTCACAGCCTTCAATGATCTCCTGCCAATCCTGAACCAAAAGGAAGAGAGGTTGTGAGCTGATCTTTTTCATACGGGGGGAAGACCGCCAATTTTGTAGGTCATAAATAGGTAGGGGAAGGGCTGAGCACAGTTTGTTCTACAGTTTACCCAATGGAAGCTGTTGATTCATCATTTATTTAGGAGTACCACTTACTCCTATCACCTTATTACCCTGCTAGAATTCAAATTAAAAGAAGAAAATGTATGTAACAGTCATGACAGACACTGACTTTATATTACTCACTATGTCCTCCCTCAGTAGCATAATGAAATATTGATAGTAATAATTATTAATGTATGATTAATTATTAATAATGATAATCTGTAGATGAAAAACTGAATATGACCCAGCAACGTGCACTCACAGCCTAAAAAGCCACCTGCATTCTGAGCTGCATTAAAAGCAGCGTGGCCAGCAGGTTGGGGGAGGTGGTTCTGCCCTTCTACTTCACTCTGGTGAGACCCCACCTGCAGTGCTGCATCCAGCTCTGGGGTTCCCAAGCCTAAGAATGACATGGACCTGTTAGAACAAGTCCAGAGGAGGACCACAAAAATAATCAGGGGCCTGGAGCACCTACCCTGGGAGGACAGGCTGAGAGTTGGGGTTGTTTAGCCTGGAGAAGGCTCTGGAAGACCCTATAGCAGCATTATAGTACTTAAAGGAGGTCCACAGGAAAGCTGGGGATGACCACTTTATCAGAACACAGTGGATGAGGAATAATATTTTTAAATTCAAAGAAGGGAGATTTAGATTGGATATTGGGAAGAAATTCTTTATTGTAAGGGTGATGAGACACTGGAATAGGTTGCCCAGAGAAGCTGTGGATGCCCCATGCATGGAAGTGTTCAAGGCCAGGTTGGATGGGGCTCTGAGCAATCTGGTGTAGTGGAAGGTGTCCCTGCTCATGGATGATCTTTAAGGTCCCTTCTGATCTAAACCATTCTATGATAATTCTTCTTTTCATTTGTTTGGGCAGGTAACCAGCAGCTCCAGCAAAGTCCTGTTGGCTGTTCAAGGCATTTAAATTTCAGATGGAAGAAGTAGAGAAGGGATGTTTGGAAAGAGCAGCTGTTTGAGCAAAGAGGCAAAGGTCTGGCTTTTATGAGGGCAAATGGCAAGGCCATTACCCAGGGCCAGCCAGTGGCAGAACCTGGAGTAATGATCAGTCCAGACTTTCTTTTGTCTAATAGGACAGAAACCACTGCTTGATGATCAGATGTGATTCAGATAAGAGGTTGAAAAGATGTAATTTAGCTAGAATTTTATGAAGGAAGAGTTATTCCTCATCACAAAATGTTACATATATGTTTTTTTAGCATAATTGCAATGTATTGTGCTAGTAAGTTATAGAAACATAGAACATACATTACCCGGATTTCATATTTTTATCTATGATCCCTATATATTATTATGGAATGTGTCGACAAATTTTGTTAGGATACAAAAGAGAGTAGAAAAATGCCTTTTTGTACCTTTTCCCAAAAATGACATTTTGCTTGCTATTTACCTTATCCCTCTTGTGCTGGTCTGTAAGTTTTTCTATCTCTGCTATACATCAAGTGCTGGATGTAAAGGGATGCATCCTTTCTGGGAACTGTCATACTCCATGTAATGTGGAGATAAATGCCGAGGACAAAGGGAAACTTGTGAAAGTCTCCAGAAAATATACTGCAGCTTCATAGATGTGTTCCCTGTTGGATGCACTTTCGAGGATAATAGGGCCAAGTGGGAGCTGACCCATGCTGTAAAAGACTGGTGTCAAGGCTTTTTGAGATGGGACTACAGGACAGTCTGGTCTACTTCTAACATGATTTTTATAGGATTTATATTCCTAACCCTAGAAATCTATGTGCTGCTTTATCTTTCTGATGTGTCTCCCTCAGGTTTGGATGGTGTGTTCCACAGACAGCTTTTTTCCTGAGTTAAACCCCTGAAGCATCTAATCTTGAGACAAGATTGCTAGTTCATTTTCAGTAAGGCTTAGTGCAGAACTGTGCTGTTGAATGATATTTCATTATCTGTAACAGCAATAACTGAGAGGGGAAAATAATTGTATAGGGACTAGAATTTGGTGAAATTATCTCTGCATCTGAGCAAAGTATGACAAAAGACAGTATATTTAACAACATAATAAAAGTTGCATGTGCCCTTTTTCCTCCAAGTGAAGGAAGAGACACTGTGGTGTGTCTGAGGACTTACTCTTCATCCTCTTTGAAATCTGGTGAGATGTAAGCACTACTTACTTGCTACACCAGCCACAGGAGTCTTCTCTGGCCATTTCACACCCTTGAACACTCACAAGAGTGATGCTATTTTGTGACCACAGGACTGTGGTTACAGCATGAAAATACAGTAGTTTTTGATTCTGTTAGAGAACAAAATTATGGTGGTGATGAATCAAGCAGCTTCCATATCGTCCTCTAGGAAAAACTGGAAGAAAGTGTATTTATTCTGAATGAGTGAGCTTGAAATTTAGTCAGGTTTTTAAGAGAAATGGTAAGACCAGACACTGCTTATTTTTTATCATTGTTTAAAGACAGGGGTTTTTTGCAAATTGCTAGTCCACTCCCCCATGATAGGTAGATAGATAGATGGAAAGAAAATCATTGTGGAAAATATGTTCTGCTACAGTAATATATAATTATGTGACAAAAAATATATCAGCCTGTGCTGCAGGCAAGACATTGTGTCTCATTAGTGTTTGGTGGACTTGATCACAAATAACATGTTTCAAAACTGTCAACTCCCTCTAATTCTTTTTCTATACTTATATTCACAGTCACATTCAAAATCAGCAGATTCCTGGAAGCGTGCTTCATCTGGCCAGCCCTGTTTCTAATTATTTGCTTGTGTAATTAAAGGAACATGTCCTTCTAGCAGCTGCACTTTGAGGGACTAAAAGAAGACAGGCTGTTCTCAGTAAGAGAGCAGTCATTTTTTACCCATTTAATGATACCAAAGTCTCCTGTGTGCTGTGTGTTGTGCTAACTGGCTTAAGGCAGCTTTCAAAGACCAGTGCTGGCCATGCCAGGTACTCCTGAGATGCATAGGCCAGAAAGCCAAGAGATCCCATTTGAGATCCAGTATTTTCCTCCACTGGTTGAAACTGAAAGCAACAAAGCCATTAACAAGAGCAGACTCACTCTGAGCTGTGGATCTGTGCCTTGATGCTGATGCACTGCAGGACATACATGAAAAAAGTGAGCAACCTGCAGCTGAGAGTGCAATCTCAGTTTTTTCAGCAGTACTGCTGAAATAGATGCAAGCTTCCATTGTTCAGTCCCTCTGAGTTCCCATCTGTTAAGGCAGTAGAGAGAAGAGAGGTTTTTTTTCTTGATATCTGCAGATATTTTGAGATGCAATTGGTTTTAATGCCATAGTTTCTAGTACAGCCAATGCATGTTGATTGAGTTCTCATTGTTTCTATTTTCTTGAGAGACCAGTGTATGAAGTTTGACATGCCATATACTCAGAGACAGACAATAATAAAGCATACTACTTTGACCTTTTCAGTTGTCTGCACTTTAATTTACTGGCTATTCTCATTCCCTTCTCTTTATGGCCCCTCAATATAACTGGCAAGGAGAAAATAGACCGGACAGCCAGACAAAATGCAGATTATTTAAAAGGTTAAAGACTGGCTTTGTCATTCTGTTTAAAGTTTATGATGTTTTGTGTGTCCTATTGGTCATTAAAGTCATGATAACCCATTCTCAACTCAACACAAAGTGGCACAAGTTCAACTTCATTTGTAGTAGTTTATGGGTCAGCAACCAGTTACAGTAGTGGGATTGTAATCTGGATTAAGTTTTGTAGGAATCAAAGGATTTTTCTCTGTATTTTGTAAAAGTCAATGTGATTTGTTTGAAAGTGGCTGTGTGGGCACTCGCCTGACTGCTGCTCTGACTCTGACACTGGTGGCTAGTGGAAAATCAGGGGATAAATAATCCCATTATGGCTTTTCCTCCAACCAGTTTGACTCACAGCAGCTAACTTTGCTGCAGGCTGTGGCAGATTTCCTCCACCACATGGTCATGAAGATAGTGACTTGTCTGACTAATGCCGAGAGGTGAAAGGAGTAACAAGCTGGCTGTGATCTTTCTCCATGCACTTGTGAAATACAAGCCACAGTCAAAACTGCATCATGAGATACTCACTGTGTTTGGTTGTTATCAGCACCCCACAGAAATTCTGATCATCCTTCAGTTTGGTGAAAGCCTAGAGGGAATTTTCACAGTGAGAATGGCCAAAGGAGGACAAAATGCTCTGTTGAAAGTCTTATTTGTGCACGGATGTCTGAGAGTGGGTAATAGTGACAGTAGAGCCTAGATTTTTGTGGCAGAGCTTTGTGTATAGTAGGATAGTTTCAGTTTTCTGGTGGCTCTGAAGAGCTCCAAGTTGGAATATATATAATAAAAAGAACAGGAGTAATGAAAAGGTAAAAAATGGGGGAAAAAAAGAAGCAGCTTTGGTCATTTGGTTTGTTTCATTTGCTTTTTGTCTAATCATTTTAATTTCAGGCTTGCTGTTATTTTTTTTTTATTTTTATATATCTGTAGGGTTGCAATAAAATATACATCTAGGACAATGAGGAAGGGTAGCCAAAGCTTGACTACATTCTGCTGCTCATTACATAGATTTGTACATTGTTAAAACAGAAAGGACTAGGATTGTCTTCTAAACTGAGCAGAATGCATTAAATTTTGCCCACTGAGTCCTGCTCCAAGTCTAACAACCTGGGCCTGAACTAACTCAAAGTTCTTAATGTATTCAGTCTTGGTTTTGAACACTTAAGGATTTACAAAGATCTAGAAATCTTTAAAATTTAACAAGACAGAGACTAACATCCTCTGGATGTCTGAATGTTCTCAGAGAACATTCTCCAAGACCCTGGATAACCTGCCAATTATAATTTCAGTTTAAAGAAAAAGTAAATGGCAACACATATCTCTTTTCATTATTACTCTCATTATTCTGAGTTCAAATTACAGCCTGCAGAGGTAGGAATGATGTGTCTGATAAGCTGAAGAATCTTAAAAGCACTAGAAATGCTCTTTCTGCTTGGATAAATTAAGGCAGTGGTGAACTACTAACCCTTCGCCTTCAGTTTTAGAAAGCAGAGAAGAAACCAAGAGGAAATCCTACCTCATGAGTCTGTAGAGCCTGGCATCACTTGACTGTGCTCCCAGGGTGGTATGGCTCAGGCATCACTGTCTGGCAGTGCTGACTGCACAGACGTCGCTTCGCTCGGAGAAAATCAATGGGATTCGCTGTGGAGTGAAGCGTTACCAGCCAGGTAAAAATGTCAGAAAGAGAGGATGCAGTTATTTGGCAGGGCTGGCTGAAAATTTTCCATCCTAATGCTTTCCTACTGAAAACTGTGGGTTTTATGAAAGCCTTTGCTCTCCTCAAGCCAAAGTCATTGTGTAGAGCTTGGATGTGTTTTCATTTCGGCTTTGAAAAATTCTGATTTTGTTTGGGGCAAGACAGAATGAAGGTCTGAGCAAAAAGTCAAAACTCAGCAAAAAACTTGAACAAATTCAAGCACAAGGCATATTTCTACAGAAAAGAGATAAACCTGGCTTCCAATTATGTTTGTTTAACTTTTATATCAGTTAGTTCTAGCTTTCTTAAAATATATCAGCATTTTGTGGGTATTCTCTAAAGAACTGGGCCAAAAAAAAAAAAAAAAAGAGAGAATTCAGACTATGAGTTGATTTTGAAATGTTTGATACTTGAAAAAGAGAGAGCTCAGACTATGGTTTTACAGGTTTAGCCATTTGTCCCAGTTTTCTCCAGTGACATAAATTAGCTCAGCTCTTTTGCAGTCATGAGATCAAACTCCTAGCTGATATGAATCAAAGCACCTCTATTGCTAATAGCCAAATTTATGTCTGGAATAAAAGGACACAGCACTCTTCATGAAGTCAGGTGGACCACATCTGCAGGGGTGTAAACTTCAATTCATGAAGTTACCTGATGTGGATCAGTGGCAGATTTGACCTATTTGAGGTTTTATTGAACAGTCTGAATCATTGCTGAGTTGTCAGCACAGAGTTCAGCAACTGAGAAGCTTTGAGCAGGGTAGCTTGGTCAGACATTGTTAAGATTAATCCGTGGAGGTGTTTACTCTGTTAATGCTGTTCTAAGAGCTGAAAAGGGATGAGATCGGAACAGTATTCGCTGATAATGCAAATTACACTCTAAATAGTATAAGGATACAGGAAATGACCTTATATCTATACATTCTCTGCTGGCAATTTTAAATTTTCTATTCTGTCTAACTTTTTTCTCTTGGATCACTTCTATCGTTGCACCAAGTGATCCACAGACACTGTCGTGTGTGGGATGGAAGGACAGAAAGTCACAGGTCTTTGTGCCCTGATGTACAGAGAGAGCTCGGAAGGGGAAAGATGCTTTCTTCCACAGTGATTTCTGCTTTGTGCCCAAGCAGCTGCCTTCTGGTGCCTCACAGGGTATTTTTAGAGCATGGACATACATCCCTTAAAAACTAGTCTGAGGCCTTGCATCCACAAGTTTGTTCATGGAAACAAATCCTTAGTGAAGATCAAAGAAATATTGGGAGAGGAGAAATTATTTTCTCACCTCAGCTCCTGACTCCCTCATTGTTCTGTTCAAAGAGGATTTCATAATTCTCACTGGCATAACATGTCCAGGGAGCCTCTCTGAAAAGATTTCTCAACAGATAGCTCTGTAGCACCTGAGTGGGTGCCCTTATATTCCCTTAACACCTCTAAAAGGATACATTTAAGACAGAGTTTTAATTCTCTGCTGAGTCCTTCCATCCTCCACTGCATACCCAGGCCTTTCTGTATTTCAGCCACTACTGGCTCTGAGGAAATAGGATAAGGTTATATCTTACTACCTGCAGCAAATAACAGTAGATGCCATCGTAGCAGCAAGAGGCAGTCATGGCATGTCAGCAAGATTTTATTCAAGTCCTTGCACCCTCTCCTGTCGGGGAAGTGTGGGTTTATAGCTGTCAGAAATTGAGCAGCAAAACCCAGGTTCAGAAAGCCCACTGAGAGCTTGAAGCACTAATGCCGGGTGCTTTTTTTGCCTGAGCTCGTGTTACTGACACACATTTAAGTTGTGGTGTGTTTAGAAAGCTCACGTTTCACTTTCCATCAAATTGGTGCAAATTTATTTATTTATTTATTTTATTTTCTCACTCTCAAAAACCTTTGAACAAGGTTTTTCAGCCTTTCTATTCCATGATCAAGCTAAATTTATAGCTTTGAGGTCTCTACTTTTAGGCATTAACTTAGGTATTTGCCTTATATGTTGTCTTGACTAAGCAATGCAAGGAAATACAGCAACATTAGAAGATCCCTTGTCAGAAGCTGGCTCCTATTTTCACTGACGGAGCTTGGAGAAGGTAAACTTTCTGGGAATGATGGTAAGATGGTTGTCTGTTGGAGGTATCCTTTTGCAATTCTCAGCCTGCGATTGTCATATTAAAAAAAAGGAAATAATTCAAATGCAAGATGGTGAAGTTTGTAGAATCGGATGTGCTGCTTTGAATATTTCTTGACTCTTATAACAGTCTTTCTGCTATGCCCATTTAATTTCCTGCAATGCTCTCCCAAATGACTCCTGTAAAATATACTCATGAACAAAAAGGATTTAAAAAAACCCTACTATGAGGGCATCTATTCTTCCAAAGTTATTTCTGCTTTTCTGACTTCTGCTATGAGTGTGTTCATTTAGGTACATTTCTGGAAAGACTTGGGCTTACCCCTGCTTGTAGAATGATGGTGTATCCCATCCCCTGTACAGTGGCTGTCAAACTGGGCTCTGCATTGTCTGTGATGGCAGACTCTTATCCTCTGAATTCCTAGGAGAATTTCTTTGGAGGTAGTTACTTGCTAAGATATACCAGTGCTGCTCGGTTTCAATTGGGTGCATTCTTTTAATGTTCCAGATAACATGGATTTAAGAATAAAAGTGCATATTCACTTAAGGGTGTAGTTTTTCAAATGGGAACAAAATTAAGGATATGCTTAATGAAGAGTCTGCTTGGCTGCTTCTACCTCCTCTTTGGTTAAATTGAAATCTCTATTAATACAAGAAGCAACTTTACTACCCACGAAAAATGCGGTCATTTTGCTGTTTTTGCAGTGGAATTTTTTTTTTACTTTCCTAATTACATGGCTTCATAAACTGGGATTATAAGAAAGAATGCTAACTATCAAGACTTGTAATAAAATTAGATGCGTTGGTCAACTACATAATCCATGTTGCTTTTCTATAACCTCTTGCTATAAAGTCACCAAGGCAGATAAATAGGGTGATGAGATAAAGTGTATGTTCTGCTATATGAATATAGCTTGAGATGAATCTTTTCTGATTCATGAGAAGTTTTTTAGTGTAAATCCAAAGTAAATTTATTTTACCAGCAAAGTTCAAAAAATAATAATAAAAAATTACTTCTTCCCACTCAGCTGACATCAGTAGATGTGTTTGCCTCACCTAGAAAGCTATACGATATTCCAAATTTATTGTGACTGTAAACAACAATTCTGCTTGCTTTATGGCTTTCCTGGGCTCCAACAGTAAAACACAATATCTCTATCTGGTTGGAATTATGTGTTATAACAGTTTTATGGTGGGGGGAGTAAAGCTCTGATAAAGATAAAATAGAGTTTTGCTTTTTTGTGTGACCTTGTCATTTGAAAAAACATTGCACTCTAACGAGATATAATTTAAAAGACCTCTGGGAGCAAATTGAGTTTACTGAGATATTTCTGAGAGTAATTACTTACTGTGAGTTGTCAGTGCACCCTGTTACAGTTCCTTTTCTAGCAAATGTAGATATCCGGGACTGTGCAGAATGGATTAAAGCTCCTACCATTAATGTTTGATGGGAGACAGTAGTGAAAAAGATGGATGCTTATATAACTGACATTTCCAGCATTTATGGCCATAGACTAAAATGCCAGGCGCATAATTTCGAGTAAAATGGCAGACCCAACTCAATAATATTTAATGATGTAGTAGACCTTGGCTAGGAGAATAGCTAACGGAAGTCATTGCACTGCATTTATCGAATTGTTAAAATGAGTTGAATAATAATTGTGTTTTGCAGGAGTTTTGTTTTAGAAATTTATTTCTGTGATCTGGTACTCCAAAAATAAATTATTTCTCATTCCAGTCAACACAAAATACAGAAAAAGATTTTGAACTAGCTAACTTGATGGCTAGATTTTTATGCTGACTTTGTCCTGTGTTTACGGCACAGAAATATATTCAATAGCTCAGACACGGTTTGGAAGATTGGGTGAGATTGATTGGACAAGCTAGTGAAAGACAAAATTGCCTTCCAGAAGAATCTCCTTTTTGTGTTTGAGTCTTTACAAAGCTGGGCCTTTTTGTCTATTATCACACGTCTGGGAATGTTCAGATTTAGATTCCGTGGAGCGTGTTACAGTACAGAGGTACTTGTGAGCCAGGACTAGGATGTCACTGATGACATCAGCAAACAGAATATTAACTTCTTCTGTACCATTCTCTTAACACTTTAACTTCAAATAAGCAGAAGTGACTCGAACTGATGGAGAATCTCAAATTGGTAGAGGTCTGTAGGGGTCTTGTTACCAGGTCTGCGGCCACAGAGTCTCCCACGGGTCCTTCCCAGGCAGTGTTTCTCCCTGTGCAGGGCACAGAACAAAGGTGGACTTGAGGAAGAAGTGTGCACGACCTACCATTTCCAGCCAGAGCCAGAGGATTGTGCAGGCTTTCCAACAGTTTACAAATGAAAAAATAGAGAGTCTATGCATCCAGGTTCAACGACAAGAAAAACCCTCCTCAAATTCTTACTTTTTGAATGAGAATTTGTAAAGCATTTTGTCTCTTTGAAAATCCGAAATATCTCGATTTGAGTATTCTGAGTATTCTACTTACAAAAAAAAAAGGAAAATTTGGGATTGGGAAGAAATAAAAGAGACTCATTTTTCCCAAAGCCAAGACACAGTCTGTAATTTTTCAGGTCAAATGAAAACCAGATACACTAGGTAAACAAACAGAACACTGGTTTGGTGTATACACCTCTCTACCAGTATGGATCAGCTTCTTTTAGCTGTATATGGAAGAATCATCCAGGCACCTCTTTAGCTTTAACACTTCAGAAGGTGCAGCAATTGAGGATATGAGGTAAGTGAAATTCCCTAAACAGCCCCCTTCTGTTGACTGCATCCTTAACATACCTGTGCACCCTGCTGCCCACCACAATGTCCTGCACCCCTCAGGATGCCTTTCCAATGAATACAACCCCCTGGGTCCCCAGCAGGAGTGGGAGACAGAATATCTCATTTGACAGGGCTTCAGCATGGGCTTTACTTTTCTTTTTGTGGGCTGTCACCTTGAGGGACAATTTTAATTCTGCTCACCACTGACCAGGCTTTCCCCCCTGCTTTTTTTTTTTTTTTTGCACATAAATTTGTCAAAGCTGCATTACTGTCAGTGGGCCATGACATAGCTCTTAGCAGTACTTACTAAGTCTTTCTGTTCTGTCGAAGCAAAACTGAGCCAGGAAATAGCCACACTCCACATCCGAGAAGTGTAGACCAGGTTAACACAAAACTTAGGGAGACTTGAGCTTAACTGCAGAATGTTTTAAAATAGTTCAAGCGTAGGAGGAATGGAAAGGCTGTTGTTAATAGATCTCATAGGTAGGGTTGCTATAAACCCCCAAGAAATGGAGTGGTGGAAAGTTTCCAGATACTAGAGAAGTTTTAGGGGGCATTTCAAGAGCAATGATTAAGTACGTATTTTTAGCTTTGCTTGTTTGGTACTGACAGAATCTATTTGACAATCTGAGCGGTTTTCTGAGCTGGTAAAATTCCTGGAGTAGAGTAAATGGCAGGCATAAGTATAAATTCCTATAAATGGCAAAAATTCCTCTCACTTCAACAGGAATAGGACATTCCTGTAGTATGAATTTCTCAAACTTTAAACTAAGCTTCTCTTGTTTCAGAGCTGCCTAAAAAAAACCCCAAAGGAGTTGGAAATTCCCCTCTGGAGAGTGTCAGCAGGCACCCAGAATATATCTCCAGGGTCACTTAATTCTCTGGATCCTACCCAACTGCTATTGAAGTTAATTGAAAAAACTCCCATTGACTTGAAGAGGTTTTGGATCCGACTCAAAAGGCTCTTAGTGGCAGCAGATTACAAGAAGGAACCCCACTGTGCAATTCCAGCCATCTGCCTATGGGTAAGCGTTTATTGATACAAATGTATTTGCTTGGGGTATGTCATGAGGCACTTCAGCCCCAGTCAGGCAGTATTTCAGAATGAAGGAGGTCTCCCCCTCCCATCTGAGGCCATTGTTATCAGACATCCGTTCCGACCTGGTGAGCTGTAACACAGCAATACAAGTTTACCCACAGCAATGTCACAAGTTCCTTCTCTGTTCTGTGTATGTAAAAAGATCAGCTAGTGCTGGGTTAAGCTGGTGTTCAGATTCCTGTGTGTCTTCTTGCATTAGACAGGACAAAATCTCATCATTTCCATCTCAAACCCAAGCTCAGTGATACCGTTGTCATTATCAATCTTTTGCTATATCATCTCTGGGTTTAGATAAGAGAATTGTCGGGAAACAAAGCTGAGTGTAATATAGAAGGACTTTCTTAATTAGCACACACAGCTGTGTGTTGCCCTTTTCATCTAAAACTGGTAAAGAAGGAGCATGATGTGCGTGGAAAGCGCATTTGAAAGATGGTTGTCTCCAGCAGCATTGCAACATACCAGAGAATCAAATGAGTTTTGATGTAAAACACAGCCAGAGACTGTGTAAATTGCCGCAGCTGATTAGGAAACAGGGAAGCTGTTAACATCCTGGAACGATGCATGTAACAAAATTGCTCAATGATGTGGCTTTGGAGGAGAGCAACTGATCAGCCTCATCGCGTGCCAGGCCTCAGCGGTGTCCTGTACGTACTTTAATCATCAATTACTGTAATGCTGGGGCAACCCACTAACAACTTAATTATTGTCTGGAGCTCAGGGCCATAGGTGGCTCCTCTAGGTTGTGTTACATGGAAAATCAAATCAGCCAGCGTGCAGGCTGGAAGGGACTGTGCTGCAGCCTCTGTCTCGGGGTGTAGGCAATACTTGAGCTCATGCTGAAAGCATCTCAAAGTCTTACTCTGTCAGACTCTGTGCTCATGAGGAAGAGACATTCCCTAGTCAGGGAACCCACTGCACAAGTTGAAAGAGACGGGCAGCAATATATTTTATAGGCTTGGGGCAGCTGTGTGCTACCAGAGGAGGCAGATGTAGCAGAATGCACTTCTGGTTATGAAAGTCATTTTTTCCCCAGGACGACGAGTATGAGAGCAGCATAAATTTTGCACCATGACAAAAAATCAGAGCAGGAAACTCAAAATGGAGTGTAGCCCAAACTCACAGAGTCTCCCAAGACTCTTTTATTTTATTTCAGTCAGTTTAGTTAAGCCCTTGGGCTCTTCTCCAACCAAGTGTTTGTCTGCCTCTAGACATGAGAATCTACTACTAATCTTATTTCTGTCCTGGGCTAGATTGTGTCCTTGATAGGAATTTCCAGTATGGATAATACAGAGCTTTTGTTGCTTGTGGGTTTTTGCTTGTATTCTTTAGAATAAATATTCAACATCCCTAGTTTTGTCCAACAAACATTTTAATAAACATGCCTATAAGCAAGAAAGAAATATCTCTACTGGAGAGAGCCCTTAGTTCAGCTCTGAAAAATGGTTGCGATCAAGAAGCCAGTGATACGATAGTTTCAATTTTACTCTGGACTGCAGTTGCCATACAGCACCAGGGCCCACGGAGTCATACAATGGTTTGGGTTGGAAGGAACCTTAAAAATCATCTAGTTCCAAGCCCCCTACCATGGGCAGGGATACCACCCCAGATCAGGTTGCTCAGAGCCCCATCCAATCTGGCCTTGAACACTTCCAGGGATGGGGCATCCACAGTTTCTCTGGGCAACCTGTGCCGGTGCCTTACTACACCCTAAATAAAGAACTTTTTTCTAACATCTATACTAAGTATGTCTTTCTTTAATAGAAAACTATTCCTCTTTTCTTATCACTCTCTGTCCATGTAAAAAGTTGCATTCCCTTTTATTTATAAGACCCCTTTATGTACTGGAAGGCTGCTTTAAGGTCTCTCCAGAGCCCTATATTCTCCAAGCTGAACAATACCATTTCTGTCATCTTGTTTCATAGGAGAGGTTCTCCAGCCCTCTGATTTTCTCCATGGCTTCCTCTGGGCTTGCTTCAGCATATTCCTGTCTTTCTTGTGCTGGGGACCCCCAGACACAGATGCAGTACTCCAGGTGGAGTCTTACAATAGTGGAGCAGGAGGGCAGAATCACCTCCCTTGACCTGGTGGCATTGCCTCTTCGGATGTAGCCCAGGATGGTGTTTCTTTCTGGGCCACATGCATGCACTGCTGGCTCATGTCAGTTTTCATCCACCAAAACCCCCAAGTCCTTGTCTACAGGGCTGCTCTTAATGAGTTCTCCCAGTCTGTGCTGTCTGAGATTGCCCTGACCCAGGTGCAGCACTTTGCACTTGCACTTTTTTAACCTCATTATCTTCTCATGGGTCCACTTCTCAAGTCCCTCTGGCTGGCATCCCTTCCTTCTCTTGTGTAAACTGCACCGCTCAGCTTTGTGTCATTGCAAATTTGCTAAGGTTGCACTCAATCTCACTGTCTCTGTCACTGATAAAGGTATTAGACAGCAGCTGTACAATGACAGAGCACTGTGGGACACCACTTGTCACCAGCCTCCACCTGGACATCAAGCTGTTGACCACGACCCTCTGGTTTTGTCTACCTGGCCAATTCCTTATCCACTGAATAGCCCACCCTTCAAACCCAGGACTCTCCAATTTGGAGATAAAGGTATCAGGTGGGACCCTGTAAAAGGCCTTATAAAAGTCTGGGTAGATGACATCAAAGTCTTAACCCCGCTAATGAGCTCATCTGCACTGATGAGCACCACGTCCAGTAGTGCTTCTCCTCTGGTTGGTTTGTCCAATACCTGGACAAGGAATTTGTCCTTCACACCCTCTAGAATTCTCCTGGACTGCTCACAGCCAGCCGTATTGCTCTCCCAGCAGATGTCTGGGTAGTTGCTCCTCGGCATCTGTATCAGACAGGCACCTGCACATCCTGAAATCTCATGGTAATCTCCACGTGTGGCATATAGCAGGTTGTTTTGCAGGGAATTGTAGTAAACTGCAGGAAACTAAGAGTTAATGTGCAGGCCAGCAAATCTGAATTACTAACTAAATTTCCCTTCAAGATAATAGATTGGAGGAGCTTTCCCATTGTGGTAAAATGCCCAGTTAATCTGAGAGCCAAACAGATGGGAAGTTTTGAGAAGGTAGGAGAGAAAGGGAGATAATAGAAGCTGCAGTTACACACACAAGATCTGGTCTGAAAAAACAGCTATAAATGGAAATTATTTGCAGGATATTGCCCATATGCTTCCCGAACCTGTGTCCAGGCAGCAGCGTTTTCAATTACTTCCCCAAATGCTGTCACATCTTTTGTAGCGCTGTATCTGAAGGGGGTTTTGAACGTGAAGCTGGGCCAGCAACAAGATTAATTTCAATATTAAAAGCTGATGATTTTTCACAAAGGTGTGCAGCAGCACCAGACCAGCACAGCTGCTGATCTCCCCATGGCCAGGCTGCAGGAGCAGGTTTCCTGTCCGTTCGTAGCTGGGGGGGCTCATAGCAGCCCACTGCAGCCTTGCCAGGGACATTGGCAATGCACACACACCTGCTCTCCTGCTGAAAGAAGAAATATCACACTCTCACCTTCAGAGCCCTTCTTCTCATCCCAGTTATGTTTCCTTCCTGCAGCTCAAGTGACTCCATATTCTCTATTTCATACTCATCAGCCAGCTGGCTACAAGAAAGGCAATTCTTTAGATTTAACTTGACTAACTGCTTTGACAGATGCTTTCGAACATCTTGGCATCAAGGCCATAAACCCCCCTCCTTGTAACCAATTTCTGGCACTTTAAGGACTTGCTTGGCTGCCCTTACTTCCTTAAAATCTCTCAGATCTCATCTTCCACACCTGTGTTTACCTGAGGGATTTTTTTCCCTTTTGTATACATGCTTCCCACTGCCGGAAGCAAAGGGAAATGGCTGCTTTTTATGTGGACGCCCTCAAACACTGCAGGTATACAGGAATATCAAAGAAGCTTGAGAAGAATAGGGCTTTCTCACATTGAGGAAAAGTGAGGATGTGGCAGATCCATCTTTTGCCCTCTGCCCTTTTGAAATCCCTGTATAATCTTCATTCTTCTGTTTCTTACCTGTGAATTGGGAGCAATGTCATTAATGTCACAATTCTGGATGGTTGGATAGTAAAAAAATCAAATTCAGGGTAAAAAAAAATCAAAATAAAAAATTCAAATTCAGGATAAAAAAAAAACAAACACCCAAAGTGAAGGATACTGGGGGAAAAGAAACCAATCCTAACTGCACACTCAGTAATGGGTCATCAGCTATGGGTTAGTCTTTCAAGAGGGAGATGTTGGGGTTGAAATAGACAGTGATATCTCAACATTAGATTAATGATCAGTAGCAGTTCTGAAAGCAGATGTAAGGCTAGGAATTATTATGAAGGAGTAGACACCAAGGTAGAAGTCATTATTACAGCACTGTATGAATTCATGACTCCCACATCCTGAACACTGTATTTCTGGCAGCCTTACATATGAGTAACATTACTGGAAAAAATTCCAAAGGACATGTTTTAACAACCCACTCTTAAGGAAAGGGATATCAAGACGTATCAAGGACAATCAAATTATGGAAGACCCTCAGCACAGGGAGTGATCATGCAATTTAGGATTTTTCAAGTTGGAAAAGGAATGGCTAGAGAACTGTGAAATGAGTTTCTGGCAGAGGACAATTGTTCTATGATTCTTTCAGGACTTCAAGTATTAGAGTGAGGAAATCTCTATAGATTAGAGAAGGCTTAAAGAAATTCAAGGCAGTATTTTTTTACAAACTATATAGTTCAGCCATGGAAACTCTTGATGTAGAATGTTTTAACCACTGAAAGTTTACAAACATTCAAAAAATCCCTAACCAAATCCCAAAACGATCTACTGGAAAAATTCACACTAGAGTTGTGAAAAGCTAACTGTTCAAACAAAGGCAACACTTCTTTATCTGGGGTCTCCTGAGTTTCAGGTGCTTTGTGCAGGGAGGGAGTGTTATTCCAGTCTGTATCTCCTAGTTGAATTTCATGCAAACCCTTTATTTTATCCTTACTCCGGTCTGTAAAACAACTTTTTCTTCTCCCTTTCAACTTCGTGGAGAGATGGTTAAACTGGTCATTTCCCTCTGTGAAGGTCGGTGTGAGGACTGTCTCACAGAGAAAGACCATGACCTCCTGTTTGCAGGGTGGATGGCAACCTCTTTGCTTTGTGAAGAACCTTCTCTCTTGAAACCTTGTCCTACAGTTCATAACATGTGAAACTGATCTTCTCTGAAAGAGTTGTTGTGGGTTTTTTTTTTTTCCTGTGGTTGTTTCATCTTTGAAAGAAAAGTTGAGAAGAAAAATACAAGAGATCACAAAACACTGTTTTTTCACAGTGTGATTCAACAGGAAATAGGAAGGCAAGAAATGAAAGTAAAATAGCAATCTCTGGAGAAGGGGCTGAGGAGAGAAGGCAGAAAAGAAGCCTCCTGTCTTGCAGGGAAGCTGGAATCGCTTGTTTAATGATTTTATTATGAGCTTAAAAGGCAAACTGTGAAGTTAGACGTAACAACTGTCGAAGGGCTCTTTGCAAGCTAAACAAACCCAGCCCATCTCATGGAACTTGGCACCAAATAGAGGCTCTTTGGGACACAGAGAATTACAGATCACTCACTGGCAGTAGTGGCCAGTCTTCACGTAGTAGATTATTGCTTTATTCCCTCTTCTCTCTCAGATGAGTTTTGCTAGGGACTTCCTAGTCAAAATGTGGTATAATCAGGTTTCCTTTAGGCTAAACAACCCCAGCTCCCTCAGCTGCTCCTCGTAACACTTGTACTCCAGACCCTTAACCAGCTTTCTTGCCCTTCCTTGGGCAAACTCCAGCTCCCTGCAACACTATTTGCCCCTGATGTTTTAGGGTCAAGACAAGGTACTCCTGTGGGTCCTCTGAGAGTTCTGAAGAAGTTGTGCCACTATCTGTTCCTTACCTTTCCTTCGTTATCCTTTCAGGAAGGATGCCTGTCCTCACAGTTGTGGTGTCTCCCAAACCTGCGCAAGATTTCTGATCTGCTTCAGTGCTGAGCATGATTTAAATGAATCTGTGTTACTCTGAACTAAAACAAATTGGGAGCGCTTGCATGAGCCACCAGGTGTGTCAGCTGTGATGTGTTATAGCCAGTAAGCGAGGTGAGATCTTAAACTGCACTGGTGAGGTCTGCCAGAGAACATTTGCTCAGCCATTTTTCCCATATACCTGTGCCATCCGTTGTATGGCAGACCTCTCAGCTGACGCTGGAACAGGCTTCAGCTTTCACAGCTTTAACACTATACACTCAGCCATGTATCTCCCGTGACAGCCTTTGTGGGAGCCTCTAGCTAAGTCTTTTTGAACCTGCTTGTGCTCCATCTATGGGAAAATTCATATTTGTCCTACATATTTGTCCTACTTCCTATTTGGAAGCAGGTTCTGAGGAGAAACAGTCAGGGAGCTGCCTAGCAGCATGGCAAGCTTTGAGAAATGCCATCCTGTGTAGTAGCTCAAAGAAGGGGAGCTGACAAACTACAAACCTGAAATTTGTTAATGTTTCTAAATGCATCCCAAAAGCTGTGGAAGTTCAGAGCTGAGTTCTTTCAAATTGAGAGTGTTTGGGTCCATGGTCCAGCCATGAGGTGCCAGAGCTGTCCTGAGGTGGTTTTGCCTGGAGAACTAGAAGCAAAGCAGCACAGAGCTTTGTCCAGGCTGGTTCTCCCTTCCTCAGGTCAGAGCAGTGGGGAAGGCTGAACTTCTTGGGTCTGTTCATCTCTCATTCGAAACTGCAAATTTCAGGGAGCAGCAGTGGGTGACAGGCAAGGCAGTGCTAGCAGGTGGCTTCTTGGCTGTAGAAGCAAAACTGGATTTTGCTGCTTCCTAGAAGAGGGGTGATGGCAGGACTGACCTATAACAGGCATTTTTCTCTGCAAGAACTCAAAGCACTGTCTTGTTTGAGGAGAGCTGACTCATTTTACGCCTGGAGCCTGTGCTTGAGCTAATGGCCCGTGAAAGGCAGAAGAGATCCCTTCTGTAGCTTCCCTCGGTACTTTCTCACTTTAAAAAAACCCAAACACACAGGGATTACTGTGTCATTTGAAGTCATCTACTGAAATTGGATGTTAAAGAAAAGCTGAAGTTTAGTGATGAGTGCAGAAGATTGGGATTGAGGTTCCACATTTTTTCCTCAAGTTCCTGGGGTTCAGTTACTGTTCAGACCTAAGAGAAGGCTTACAAAAATTGTCCATGTTGTCAGGCATGCATGTTATTTCTTCAAGTATTGTATGTTCAGTGTCTATGATATTTATCCTTTTTTCCAACACTGGAGATTTCTCCTTTTTTTTTTTTTTTCCTATGCAATTATCTTTATATCTCCCTAAGTTATAGTTCATATTGTTTAAAAAGTAATTGAGACAGTGAAGATAAGCAGCTGAGTATTATTCTCTACAACACAGAGCTTTCAGAAGCCATACACCCACAAACACCCACCAAGCTGTCTCCATCCTCCTCTGTGAAAGAAAGAAATTGCTGCTGAGAAATGATGAGAAGAGATCCTTGCAAAGAGACGAGGCTGAGTAAAATGCAGCAGGACATGGGAGTGTGCTCATGGCTTCTCATTAGTGGAGAAATCTGTGCAGCACATCACAGCACACACAGGCTCATGTGACAGCTCCTGCACCTCCATGCTGCAATACAGTCAAGCTGGGAGGACACAAAAGCAAGAAATTTTGCTTTATTCTCCTAATATTTTTTTCAGCAGGTCTTAACTTACACAGTCTCTCACAATATACTGACAACTGCTTTCAAAGATGAAATTTTAAGTGAAATCAAATCGCTTTGTGAGAGAAGGTTTTGTGGCTGCATTTTCATGTCAGAATTTTAAAAATCCAAAGCCAAAAAGCATTTCTTTGTGAGTTATCTATTTTAATGCTAAAAAACCCCACCCACTAACAAACCTGACCCTGGTCTCTATTTTTTACAGCAAGTAGAGAGTATTTACTTTGATTGAGTTTTGTGGTTTGTTTTTGTTTGATTTTTTTTTCCTGTGGTTTAGCAGTGATTTATTCAGTTACAGGAAAGTATAAAGCTGCTGGTATTTACAGAACAGTGAAACAAATGTTTGTAGTAGAATCATAGATTTTTGTTTTCGAAAATGTGTCCAGTAAACTCTATAAAGCACTGATACATACATCAAAGCAAGAAAATGACACAGGCTTTTACAGACTGTATGGAACAGATGCTAAATAGGCTTGTAAAGGATTTTGCACAGTATATATTTGACCTTAGAAAATGCATAAATAAAAATGCAGTAAAAAAACCTAGGAAGAGTAAAGCATTTACATCTTGTCTGTTCGGTTACCATGGTCCTTTATCAGAAAAAGTTGTGTGTTTATCAGAGATTACAATTTCCAGTTACTTCCTTGGTACAAAGGACCAGTAATGCTATTCTTTAAAAAAGTTGTTATTTTCCCAGTGAAATCCATAGGGATTTTACCTTTGCAAGACACGTAAACCAATAATTTGCTATGCTCGTGTCTGAATAAGCTGTGTATCATGGCTACTGAAATAAGAGAAATGTAGGCTGAAGTGAACTGCACTATCTTTCTCTTAAAATTGGTAAGATTGACCTCAACTGGTAAATTTGTGCCTGTATTGCATGTTTTAAAACGTGGAACTTCTTTACCTCAATTGCATACTTTTTTCAAGAGTAGAAACATAGATTTTTTTGTACTTGTAAATATTAATCTACAAATAGGCTCTCTTAATGCTACTTTCCCACGAAGTACAGGTATTGCCAAATGTAAAGGTGCAAAAGTCTTGGCCTAATAAGAAATCTTGTCAAAATTAGGCTCTCGGTTTTGGTTTGTTGTATTTGAGTTGATTGTAGGTATCCTTTCTATGAAACAGAGTTTTGAAAGGTCTCAGCCCACTGATGTCAAGGAATTAGTTGCCATTGACTTTATTCTGACGGGTAAAGGATGCCCCTGTGGTCCAAAGGATTTCAGCCTGGAAATTACTACTCAATCAGACTCTTGCCTGGAGAAATGCACTAATCAAAAAGTACTTGGAGCTCTGTCTCACTAATGCCTCTCTCTGAGTACCAAGTCAGAAAACACTACTGATTTTCATCATTAAAACTTGCCGCAGATCAGGAGGTGACAGCTCTGCTGTCAGAGAGCCAAGAAACATCGATGCCATAGACATTCATCTTCCTACAAATGGAAGAAATTACAGTGGAGTCATGTTTTCCCCTTTATAGGTGGGTATCAAGGTTTACAGAGCACACCAAAGAGTAAATGTGATGTATCAGACTTACAGAGTTGAAGGTTAGTCAAGGCTAGTGAGACATGACTTGGGTGGGAACAAAGGAGCAAGCACATTCCCAAGCAGAAAAAGAACCCCAGCATCATGCCTTGTAAACAGATTGCCAGTGGCCTTTGAGCGTGTGAGTCTCAGGGACCATTAAATGGGATTCCAGGCTCATATAATTAAAAAAAAAAAAAAAAGGCAAAAAAAACCAAGAAAAGCAAACCCTCATGATATTTTCATGCTGTAACTCAAATATTTTCCTCCGCCCTGTTTTATATATTCATTTGAAGCATGAAATTGTAATCTGGTTTCTAACACTCTTCTGCAAGAGAAAAAAAGAAATCACATCAAAATAAGCAACCTAAACCAAGAATCTCCCAAACCCCCCAAAAATAACTATGTCTCCCAAAAAAAAAGTATTTCACTTTGTTTTCTCTTGAGGCTACTGTTTTGATTGGACTGGATTCCATGCCCTGGATTTTAACACAGAAATGTCCTGCCATTCTTTTTGATAGTTTTGGATCAGGCTTCCAGATGAAGACTTTCACATTGTTTTCACTGCTGGAATTCAACCATTACATGTTCAGAAATGCCACTGAGCTATTAGCTGTGAGACTGGGATCCCTGATCTATGGCTGCACAGTTTTGGGGGTAATGTAGCCAGCTGAGGTCTATGTCTGAGAAAAAAAGGAAATTGGAAATTTGACAGGGGACCTACGAGATCCAGAAAAAGTGGGAATGGGAAATGCTCAAAGAAATAAATATTCAGATGTTTTCTATCTCACTTCTCCCTGACATATATGTTTTGCCAAAGCTTGTGTTGAACTATGTTGTTTTGAGTAAGACTTTTGAAATATTTGAAAAGAAGAAATTTCAAGGATATTTCCAAATGAGTAAGCATTTCAAAAGGAAAAATTTAGATGTTTCGTCACAGATTCTTCGACAGATTCAGAACAAGCAGTCTAGTTCAGGGTAAGGATTTGTGACATGCTTGCTGATACTGTGAAATCTGCAGTTGTGGTTGAAAAAACCCTTTTCTTGGCCTGTCTGGAAAGAGAAGCACTCTGATTTCTTGTCACAAGTCATAGAAACATTTTATTTTGTGCACAGTGTGACATCTGTTAATGATATAGGCACAGAGCTCTTAGAGGGCTCCTTCCTCATAGAGGATTTCTGTCACTTCTACACAGAGTTAAATTTAGACCCAAGCATCCCAAAATCTTACTAAATTTGTGGGTCAATGCCAGAGTAATTTATTATTAGTTAACAATTAATGCTGGGCACTTTCCTGCCAGAGGCGATTGGAACCGTACACTGGTGCAACTGTAGTCTCACTATGTCCCAAATTGGGATGTGGCCAGTCACAGCAGCACATTTTTCACTCCCCATTAATGCACAAAATCAATAAAAATCAAGCTTCTGTTAATACATGTATTCCCCTTAGGCATGAGATATGAATGTGTTTGGGGAGCGTGGGTGTAGGGATATATCTTCTGCAAACAAGTAATTTTGTTAATTTTTTATTATTTGCTTAATTACGTTTTTGCCTTAATCTTCGGTTCTGAAAATCAGCCGTGGTTGTGAACAGTAAGTACATCAAGGTCTTGTCATTGCTCAAGTTTCCAAGTTTTTTGGTTTATTGGTAGAAACAGCTAGAACATAAAGTATTTGATAATTTTCCAGTGCACTGCTATGATGTTGCACCTGCTGCAAGCAAACAAAGATTAGAAATGTGGTTTTAATGACAGAATAGGTGCACAAAATTGAGGAATTAATTTTTATTGGACTTATGAGTTATGAAGGTGTCTCAGTTTCAGCTGGGATAGAGTTAATTTCTTCTCAGGAGATGTTGCAGTGCCATGTTTTGGATTCAGAATGAGAATGGTGCTGATACTATGGGTTTTTGCTAAGTCATGTTTATCCTAAGTCAGGGATTTTTTGTTTCCTTGTCTCATGCTCTGCCTGTGAGGAGGTTTGCAAAAGAAACTGGGAGGGAGCATGTCCAGGACAGGTGACCCAAACTGATCAAAAGGATATTCCACACCATAGAACATCATGCCCAGCACATAAACTGGAGGGGTTGCCTGGAAGTATGGCCGAGCTGGGTTTGGGAAGGGGAATCTGTCATCAGCCAGTGGCTGGTGAGAAATTGTGTTGTGCATTTTTAGGGGTTTTTCCCTTTTTATTTTCATTATTTACCACTATTATTGCATTTTACTTTATTTTCAGCCATTAAGCTCTTGACATACAAGTTTTACAAGTTTTGATCCTCCTTCCCATTCCACCAGAGTGGGGGTGAAGGAAAGGAGGGCTGAGTGAGCGGCTGCGTGGTGTTTTATCTCCAGCTGTGTTTAAAACCACAGCAGAGGGTATTCCTTGAGGATGACAATTATTTTTAGCTGAAGAATTTGGACTGGATTGGTTTATTTACAGGGTTTTCTACTAAGGAAACTTAACGAGTTTAGGCCTAACATCTGCCTTAGGCTTTGGCCCTTGAGTTAATTTGCCCCTAACTCTTGGCTCTGCCCCAGTATTGAGGTCTAGGAGGAAGCCTCTCGGTCACAGAGGCCCACGGCAACACCACTGCCGGTATGAGTTTCAATTTGCCCGGTTCCATACTGGTACTAAACTATCCCCTATTAAAATGATTACCTTTTCAGCAAATTATTCAGCATGCTGGAAGGTTACCCAATGTAGCTACTTATTAGTCACTTCTCAAATCATTAACAAGCTATTTATGACACCTTCATGTACAGGTACAAAGCCTTCTGGAGGATTCCTTCGATTTAATTTCTCTAGCTTAAAGCCGAATGGAGAGAACAAAGGCAGAGCTCATAGTCATTAATTAAGAGGATGAAGGAAGGCAGAGGGGATGCTGACAGGAGGTGACAGGCTCATTGAAAAGAAAAAGCTACATCCTGAGAATGGGGAGATATTATAGACAATTCTTTGAGGCTTGCTGAAGTGCGAAACTAATCCGTGAGTATCTCACTACCCCTTTTTGTTAAAAACTGCTTTGTCCTTAACTATTTACTTAATACTGCACAAAAGCAGCTTATAACTTCACCTCTGAAATAATACCAAGTACAAATTCTGTTTTTCTTTGCCAAAGGACTTTGGTAGGACATGTAGTCCCTTGATTACTGAATGCTTCCCGAATAGCTGTCAAAGGAGCCAGGCTGGGAATAGGATTTCCCTGGTGCTACATGCATGCTGTCTGAGGTTGACATACCACACGTGTCAAAGTCTCAGCAAATCTTGCTGTCCAGGTGGCCTGAGTGTCCTGGCCGAGTCCTCTAGCAGAGAGAGATTTCACTGGAGCCGTGTTGGCAGTGAGAGAGCTTTGCTTAGTGGGACAAAGATGGGCTTTTCTGTCAGTGCCCAGGGGCTCTCTGGCATCAAGGGCAGGAAGATGGGGTATTAGCAAAACTTCCTGCCAGTGTGTTGACACCTTCTCATGAAAAAAAAAAACAGGATCAAAAAAAAAAAAAAAANGAAACCAAAACCCAACCCCCCAACAAAAAAAAAAAAAAAAAACGAAAAACCCCCAACAACCAGGCAATTCATTTTAAACAATCCCCAATCCCCTAAAAAATAGAGAGTCACTGATAATCACTTTGGCATAAACTGATTGTCAACTTTTCTTCTGCCCTCACCTGCTCTTTGTTTTCTCTGTGGTTACTCGGCCTTTTCATTTCCTGGTTTTCTATCCTTCTTTTTGCTTCTCCCTTACTCGCCTCTGTTTTTAAATATTAAGACGCTGGGCTTTGTGCAGCTGTGATATTCACCAAAATAATTTTCTCATCTGTAGACAAGGGAGCAATTCCAGTCTCTGGAGCCTCATTTCTTCAGGGAATCACCAGAGCCTTTACAGCCACAGTGCAAATGCATAATCTTCAATTTCATTTCTCCCTTGTTGTCTTTGCTGCTTCATACCTGTGGCTGTGATGAGTTTGGAGTCAACACCGACAGAAATTGCTTGAAGGACCCAGTTCCTGCTTGGGAGGCTGAAAACACCAGCACCCCAAGGAGAGGTACTGCATCTCCAGCACTGCCTTGGATGGGCTCGCAGAGACCCTGTGTGATGTGGCTGCCCTGCATCCCGGCGTGGGGGCTCCGGGGCCAGCACCACCATGCACAGGTGAGTCCCCACCAGGTGTGGGCTGCCACTGTCGGAAGTGGGGACACTTGCTGCGTGCTGGGCAGTCCATGGCACAGCAGGCTCCGTTCCTGGCTGGGGTTTGGACCCCCTCAGGTGTGTCTTTATTATAGTAATGACCGTAGGATTGATTTGGTTGTTTGTGGTAAATTCCTGCAACGTTTCTAATTGGTTCTTGATCCTGGGGAGAAAGAAGTGAACTGTTGAAGTAGTAAAGCTTAAGCACTGCTGAAGTGCTGTTTTGTGGCTCTTGAGTTGAATGGCAGCCCTAGCTGAAGAGGAAGGCTCATTTGTAAAGCTGCCTCTTTCTTTGCCAGTTTCTAAAAAATTTTATTAAACAGAACAACTGTTTCAGTAGCACACTGATTAGCTGCGAATTTCTCTGCTGCCGGAGATGTGCGAAGGACAAGCTCTTAACACAAAAGGAGCAATCAAGGGGAAGCAACTTGTTGCAGCTTGCAGAAATGACTACTAAATGTTCTTACTGTCCTCTTGTATTTGCTCTTGTACAGAGGTCCTGGTCCTCATCATCCAGGGGACAGGAGACAGGGCCAATTGTATATGCAGCTGACCGAGGACCTAGAGAGCTCTGTGAAGCACACCTGCTTTTGAGTATTCCCAGCCTGAGGAGGTTAATGCAACAGGGAGAATAGGGAATGATGTACACTAAAAGGTCCTTATAGGAGAAGTGAAGGCAAATGGGAAGTGGCCTAGAAGGGGAAGCCAAGTTTGATCGTCTAGTGCTTGCTAAGGAGGCAGAATTCAACGTGTATTTTTTGCCTTTCTGGGAAAAGCATTGAGTGTCCAGCAAAGGAAGCTCCAAGTCTGTCAGCTTAGAACCACCCGTGCTGGAACCACGTACAATGCAAGACATGACTGAGCTGGTTTTTCTCCTGTGTATTCGAGTGATGAGCACTGATGAGCAGATTGGGGTGCTGCAGGACAAGCTGCACCCTCTGAGAACAGTGGCTATAAACCCTGGCTGGAGCATCCCAGGGTATCCAGGCCATGTGTCCACTTCCAAGCTGCAGACAGTATAGTCAGCTCAGGGTCTGGCACTACTTGTAGCTACCAACCATCCTAACTCATGTATTTGACAAATAAAATGGGACTGTTGTGAATAGTAAGAAGTTGGCAATATGACAGAGATAATTTTTATCTTTTCTTTTCTCATCTATGGGTGTAGAAGGACTTAGAATAAAAGGACTGTCCCAAAAGTTGTGACTTAATGTTCATTGAATTCAGTGGGATTTTTTTTTTTTTCTGGTTCAACATAAAGGTTTTCTTACAGCTTTTGAGGAATCAAAAGGACATTTTCATTTTTTTTTCTTGCAATTGCAATGGATGCCTTATTTTCATGTTATGAAGCTTCCTTTTTGAAAGTACTTTGATTTTTTCCTCAGGAAAATCAACTTTGAAAAGTTATTAATTTCAAATTAGTTTTTTATTTTTTAAAACTGAAATTAGACAAAAAATTTGCCCAGGGGCGATATTTGACTAATTTCAATTTTTCACAGTAAAATAACGTCCTCTAAAATGACACTGCTTGTTTCTGGTACACAATGAAGGTCAGATTCTCCGTCCACCTATGTCTGTGGTGTCTTGGCATCAAAGTCAATGTTCTTCCTTCTCAGCACCTGTTATTTTCATTATCTACCCATTCTTTCTTTTAATACAATAACTGACTTTTCTGGTGTGTGATTAATGTCCTCAAACGGGTACAGATATCAACTGACACATATGGGCTAGAGGTATTACATGAATTATGTAGGCAGCTGGAGGAAGTTGGCATTTAAATACAATTCCCTTTATAAAACTGATCTCTGTTTTTTTCCCCTAATCACTCATTTATACTCTACTTAGTTTTTTTTCACTCTGATCCTTCTTTTCTAATTAACTCTTTCATCCTCCCCTGAGAGATTTTGCAGCCTGACTAGAAGCAGATCTGCTGAGAAAGCCTCTCTACTATCATCATTAGTAACAGCTCCAGTTTGTTTCAACTTACAAGGAATGGTACATTTTGTAGGCCATAATTTTAGAAGAAATCATAAATGTGGAAAGGTGCCATTCCAGGAAATTTTAACTGCCAGTTTACAGAGTCCTCAGCTTTTGAGCTGTGCAAAGTATAGGTATATACTACACTACACTCTGTCCCAGAGAATTTGCAGTCTTATGAGAAGAGGAGGTGGGAGTGACAGGATTTTTGGTCACAGCTGAAATAGCTGTTTGTATCCAGGGCCAAGTGGAGGTACCTTGTTTTTTAGCTGCTGACCCTAGTACCCTCATATTAATTAAGCTCTGCACTGTGAGTAGGAGGACTATCATTTGTGGGGTAAACCCAAAGTGATCTCTATACTCGCCGTGTAATTATGTTTTAGTTACAAGGTAACCACCTAATTATTTTTTTTCATATTTGTAATTAAACAGAAATATAACCAAAGGTTTTCCTGCAGAATTTATAACAATTGTAGAGTAAATATACTTAGCTATTTGCAGCACATCCCATAGTTTGTCAAAAAGGTAGTATATACAATGCTGTTACTACCTTCAGCTTCATGTATATCACCTTTAATTACACGATGAAAAGCAAGACTTTACAATAGAACAAGTTTGTAGTTACATAAATCTAACTGGAAATTATGATTGTGTATCTATTAATATCCATAACTAAGCTTTACTTTCAGCAGATATAAATTCTGGCATATCTCTAGTGACTGCTCTGGAGTGTGGGTGTAAAGTAATAAGCTCCTTTGCACTAAGTGATAATCACTATGAGGTCCTGCCCTAAATTGCCTCTCAGCACTAGCAGATTATGAAATGTTTAATAAATGCATATAATGGGAGGAGAACTAGACCCCGGGGTTTAAGTGAGACATGCTTATAGCAAAGGAATAGTTATGTGATGTTTAAAGCAGATTAAAATACATCTTAATGATTTCATTCTTCTTTTAGCCTTCTCTGTGTAAAGTTTTAAGTAGGGTATGCACTGCAAACCTTAAGTAACCTGTTGGTCTTAATGCTGTGACACCTTCTCTACAGGTGACTTTCTACTTTACCTTTTCCAGAGTCTGTTGTTCTTCCACCTTCTTCTATTTTGGAGGCACTGAGAGAGGTGAGGATCTGCTCTGGCACTGGCATTTCAACTCTCTATTTCTTGGCTCTAAATAGGGAATACTGACTACTGAGCTCATGCCTTTTTTTTTTTTTTTTTTTTTTTGCCATTTGATGGTNTAAAATTGTGGCCATTTGTGAGGCTCTTATCCACTATGATAATGGAGGCTGTAGTACTTAAAGTAAGTGAAAGATGAGGGGATGCATCTGTAGGAAAGTTTCTTGTATCGTATGGAAGCTCTGATTAGAAGTTTTGGATGAAGGAATGCATTTCACCCTAATGGTATTCTGACCCTGCTAATATTAGCGATGCATGTTATTTAATAGCCCTGCACAAGATAATTGGATATAATTAAAGTGGGCAGACTTCTCAAGTAAGTCAAGGTTCTGTTTTCAAAAGGCAAATCTAGCTGAGTAATCATTGCTGTTCCATGCTCTTAGAAATGAAAGTTTGGAAAGCTTTCTCCTTTCTGAAATCTGAGGGACAGACCGGCATGTATTTTCCCCCAGACTCCCATTTCCCTTGCTCTGCTGACCTGCTCTGGCTATTCCTGGCTCAGTTTCATCTAGTTTACATCCTCATGGTAGTGACATGCTTCTTTCCTGCTTAACATGTATGTCACATACAAATTATGCAAATTAAGGTGCTTCAGCAAGGTCTGAGCTTGTAGAGAACTCAGGATGTCTGTGTGTGTTTGAGCATGGGAATGTGCCAATGTATTTTACATGCATGTGTAAGAGACAGAAAAAGAATTGCCGTTTGTTAATGAAATTATTCTTCAAGTGTGTTTTAACCTTTTTAAGTCCAGATTTTTAAAAGTGCCCAAGATGTTAGGTGGTTAAGTTTTAGTTACCTAATGTGTGCTTACTCTGTGCTTTGATATAGGATTCCTTTACAAAAACCCTGAAAAAAGTCAGTGCTGAACTACCAGTCTATTTATTATGGTTAATTTTTAACAGTGACACGTTATGCCATTTGGAGAGGCAGGATGCCCTAGGTTCTCATGAAAACAGTAGTGCTTAACTTTAGTTTGCTTTGGAATAACTGTTCCAGTGTTGGGCGCATGTTTTCATTTCTCCCTTCGGAGGAGTTCTGGATGATCGTCAGATGCCAGTATCTGTCAGTAAGCCCCTTCCTTTAGAAAACCACACAGTTAGTTTCCAGAGGTTTCTTTCACTCACATGGCATAAATGTGATTAAATATATTATATTTAAGTTTCAGAATCCCTGAGCTTTTAATCTTGGTAAACCTGAGAAGTTAAACACCTTCTATGGCTTTCAGAGCTTTATTCCATCCAGAAGAAACCATCTGCTTTCCACAAAATATCACTCTGTTTCCTTGATCTCTTCAAATTAATCCTACTGTGATTAACTTCATTCCAATTAAAAAGAACATGTAGGCAGCTGCACAGGTCTGATTACATGTGGACATGATAGTAGGGCTCCTCATGGGGGAACCAGATTAAGGGCCAATATGTTGTGCTAGACGAGGCTGGTAGCAACACTTCAAACTCTGGTATCCTGGTATGACATGCAGTATATAATAGTACCATACTTGCAAGCTATAAAACTCCTTGCAGTCAAGGAATTTAGAGGTTTTCATGTGAGCATATATCATTACACATCCCTCTAAAGATGCTATGAGGCTGGGCATTTATGTCTATAGCAAGATCTTGAAATAGGGCTTTATTGAGTGCAGAGGACTAAGGCGTGATGGAGGGGACAGGAATTCCACACTTCATTTCCATGAGCCTGCGGCAAATAGTGTCTTCCTTGTTTATTCTCACTGAAAATGCCCAAACCAGAAGGATTTAGGAGCCTAATGTTTGCTGGAGGTTTTTTTTGTTTGTTTTCACAGAAAAGCATGCAGAGAAGGGGCAGAATTTTAGATACAAGTTCAGAGAAATGATCCTGCACCTCAGCCTCCAGACTGATGATTCTCACGAGCTGCCTCAGGGTCTTGCGGTGGGAAACGAGGCACGGAGTTTGCCGCAAAAAAATCTGTGTGAAGCCTGCATGTTCCTCTGCACTGCACTTAGCAGGCTCCCAGCATTGCAAAGCCTTGTTCCACATCACGGAGGAATTACCATCAGCTTGTGCGGATAATTTAATGAGAAGCACTTCAAAAACGTTTATTGTTATGAATCATATTGCCATGAATAGCCCTGCAGTTGGTGGTGGGCCAGACTTGGAAATGGCTCAGTGCCCAGCGCATCTGCTTTCAGATACCTAAGTGGGGAGTTTTGGTGGCTGGGATTTGATTGTTCCCAGGTGAGACTGCTGGAGACTATCCTGCCTTGAAAAAGAAGCAAGAGCAAGCCCAATTTTGGATTTTTTTTTTTACAATATATAAAGAGAAAAGGAGAGAAAATTTCACCCTCAGTTTGATCTTTGAGTCATCTTTGAAGGCCCTGGCCGTGGTGTGACCAAACCTGAAAGCTACCCCAGAAACACAATTATAAGACAATAGGAAGAGCAGAGCACTTATGAGTAATGAGTCCAGCATTACAAATTAAGGCTGAAAGCTTTTATGATTGAATTGGTAGCATTGGTATTGAATGTTTTACTGTGATTGGAATAGATTTGTTTTTTTTTTTTATTAGGGCTGTTTGTATATATATCCATAGCTTGTCATTAGTGGTTAGACAGTGATTTGTAGCAGCACAAAATTATTCCACTGAATGTCACTGCAGCTCCTATCCTTTTCCAACATTTCTCTTCTTTCCTTCACTCCCTCCCCTCTTTTTTAACAAAAAAAAAAAAAAAAAAAAAAAAAAAA
>VZTH01009913.1:209857-383320 GCA_013397815.1 Aleadryas rufinucha
AAAAAAAAAAAGAAAGGCGGAGAAGACCATTACCACACTGATTTATGTAAATACAGCCCTAATTCAGGCTGGTGTTCCAGCAGTCACATAAAAATGATTCAGTGCCATGATGTTTGTATCTTTAATAGCTTCTGGGATGGACAGAATCCTTGTCCTAGTAAGGCCAACTCTGAAGGACTGCAAATGTGCAGATTTTTCATTTGAGTTGCACTGAGTACTAAAATGATGAATCAGTGGCTGCTAAAGCATATAATTCAATTACAGCTCTGCATCAAAGAACTGTAGTTGTCAACATTAGCAACCAGGTAAGGATCCTGTTGACCTGAGTATTTAAGATGATCTTCAGAGATTTTGAGAACAGATGGCAAATATCCATCGACTACTAATCCAGCCTTATGCCAGGGAGAAAATACAGAGCTAACTAGTTGCTATGTGATTAAATCTGAAGACTAGCAAGAAATCTAGAATGTGTTATTTATGATAGATAAATAGATGATGATAGTTTTGTGTCTTTTCCACTGTACTTGTATGTAGTTCTCTTACATATGTCGTAATTGTCGTTCCCTGGGTTACTCTGTGTACAAACAGGATATGCATAAGTGAAAAATATGAAGCATTCCTTATGCACCTAATAGAACTATTCAGCCTGAGCATTAACCCATTCACTACTCCAATTAAACATCCAAAGTCTTTACCAGCCAAGCTGTAGGATGGGGACATCATATTCCATTGCTCCTTGGACCAGGGTTGATTCCCGATGTTGCAGTTTCCATTCCCTGAGTCTTCTTGTCTTACCTCTACTGTCTTTCCCTGTCATTACTTTTCATGTTCAAACTCTGTATTGCTTACTCTCCCCACCTCAAAAATTACACTCTGTGCTTTCACTTTTCTGACCTTGCGTGGCCTTGTGTTCTCATGGACTTTCTCACCATAGCATTTGGCCCAGTAAGACACACCTGAGGCAGAACAAGAACCAGTGCTGAAATACAGCCTTGCCATCAATATTTCCCTCATCTTTTCCAACTTTGCTCAAGCACTGACTGCATTTTGAATCAAATTGTTTCTGGGTACTCTTCAGAGAAAAAAATGGGTGGTTTGCCTTCAGTTCCCTCTTCCTCAGAGTATGCAAGTCCTCTGCCTGGGCACTGGGCTGCCAAAGCAAAGGGAGCTCTGCTTTCCTTGGTTTCCAGTATAATTGTGCTGCCTTGCATGCACTGCTAACCCAGAGATATCTCTGTTTTCTCTGAATAAGGCATAATAATGTTTCTCTGTGGAAATCAGCCTTTCACTCCACCACCAGTGTCTTTATAGGGATATTTTTCAGCATATATGAGGAAGTTCATATGTAAAAGTTTAAATAGCCAGATTTCCTAAAGCACTAAGCAGTAATTTCAGCTGAGATCCCTTAAGTAAAAATGATAGAGACTAAAGATAATGCTGTATTCCTGGGTTTTGGAGTTTGTGGTTGGTCGGGGGTTATTTTTGTGTTAGATTTTTTGGCTCTGTCTTTGATTTTTACCCTTAGCTGGTTTAACTGGGAGATACTGGTTGGTTAGCATATGTAACAGGAACTTATCTCACTTCTGGGTCTTATTTATGCTGTTTAAAATAGCCTGGTACAGACACCAGCTTTTGCAGTATCTGGCTTCAAAAGTCATTAGACGAGATTCTGTGAAGGTGGATGCTGTTCAGATAGTGCACCAATATTATCTGACTCTCCTCTTCCAGACATGCAAATAAAACAGGGATAATGCCACAGAGGGCTTGAAAGTTGCAGTGACTTAAAACCGCTGTTGAGAACAATGTCCATGTGGATCAGTGTTGTCCCCTGCACAGACAATAAAGCGAACAAGGACCTTTAACCTCGCACAGGGATTTTGCCAAATAGGTTCAAGAGGTGTTTTACCATTTTCCAGAGTTACAAATGGCTATCTTGCAAGTACCGTGGATGAAACTCTTCCATCACTTATCTGGAAGAACTGGTTTGAATATCTGTCTGAGTTACTAGGAGGTTACCAACAAGCAGGTCATTCCCAGTGGTGTTCTTTTCAAGGGCTGAATGATCCCATGCAAAGGCAGATGAAATGAAGCCAAAGTGAGTGTTTGTTAGCTAAGGAAAACATTCTTTTCTGTTGCTGTCAATCACGTGCACAGAAAGAGAGATTCAATCATAGTGAAGACATTGGACATTCAGCTCAGCTTGATTTTTCAATTTTATGAACAGTAGGAGGCTCAAGAAGAAACAATGAGAAAAAGCAGAGCTATAGAATCAGAAAATAGAGTCAACTTTTGATTCCTATGTCATTTAAATCCAAATTATAGTCATTTACTCAGTCCAGAGAGCCTGAATTTTCACTGTTTTCCAATTTAGGCAGCTGTGACAGCAGACTCCACGAAAAAGTCCTGCTTCAAATTTAATTGATAAATTCACACCTCCTTTGTTGGGATTTTTTTCCCCCTTCTTATTCTGCTACAGCAAATGTAATCCCATGTAGCTTTTTTGTGCTAGAAACAGCACAGACTGCAAAATAACCTTTGCAGTTAACAAGATAAAGGATGTGTCATTAGTAAACCCATAGCTCCAGATTCCCATCCTGCTCCACCTCACAGATCAACATTGCAGAGATATAACCTTTACTTGGAGTCCTGGTTCCTGCCTGCCTCTTGCAGGAGCTGTGTGGACACCTAAGATTCTGCTTCTCTTGCTGAAGAATAATTTTTAAAGACAATGACTACAGTAGTAGTAATTATTTCTAATTGGATATTTCAATGTCAAAAGGAATATTTGGGAGTTTTTTTCTCTATTTTAAAAACTCCCTACAAAAAGGTGATATTTCCTACACTGAAGAAATACCACTTTATTTATCAAATGTTGAAAACTGTAGATTTATTCCAGTTAGCATCCATTTGTTCAAAATTGGAAAAAGAAAAGCAGTGATAACTTTGCTTGACCAAAAACCTTGAACATCTCAGTACTTTTGGGCATTAGGACATAATATTTTTGTCCAAGCAAGTTAAGCACAAATTCCACTAACTCACATTCCCCAAGATCACCATGGTTGATGTTTTCTGTGGACTGACTGGAGGCTTTCATAGCCTTTGCTGGCAGGACACACAGGGTTTGGATGAAATCTTAATTCTTCATGCTTAAAGTCCAGCAGGCAGAATCCCACCTTTTAAAACTCTTATCCAGTGGACTTGTCTGTATTCAAAAATATTTTTTAAAGAGCTAGATTAAAATTTCTTTGGAAATGTTAAAATATTAATTAAGAACTCCTCTGTTCTTCATGTTGTTTCTGGCAGTTCCATGTCAGTGGCTGTGTGCAAGGGTCCCTGTTGCCAGGGCCTGATCAGTGTACAGGATCTTCTGCTTATTGTTGAGCACCCTCTCCTGGCTCTCTGCTATTTGCACAGAAGTTGTATCATGGATTGAGTGCTCTGGAACAAGCTGCAGTGCCCAGTTGAGTTTAGGAGGGTGTCTGCTCAAATAATATGAGTTGCTGCTCTCCTTGAAGCATACCTGGTTTTTAACAACCTAGCTGGTTTGCAGCCAAGAAATCCTTCTAGTGGTGAAATTCCTCAGTAAGGATTTTTTCTTGCCTCTAATGCTGCTTCTAATTGATCCCAGAAAAGCACTTTCAGACTAGGGAATACAGTGCATAAGGCACAATCTGATAAGGGCATGATGCCCAGCTGGTGAAAAGGTTGTTTATTGGGTGACTAAGCCTACACATCTCTCAATGGATCCTATCTTTCTGTAATACCTCAGGAGGCCTAAGGCTTAATCTAGGCATGAATTGGTGTGTCACAAAGCAAGGCGTTTTTGCTGGGATTCTGGCAATAAACAGCAGCTAGAATGAAAATAGGAGGTGAAGCTGCAGGGTTACTACTCAGTTAAGAGTTACAATATGAGAAACCATCATCTGATTTTTGGATCTCATAATAAATAGAGCTGGAACACATGAAGGTGCTCTTGCAGTGTGTGACTGACTGCTTGCCCATGGCTAAGGCAGTCCAAAATTCTTTGAGCAAGTCATAGCAGAAAGGGCAAAATTCTTCACTCTTTGTTGCTCTCCTGTTATCCCACAGCCACGCAGCCAGGCGGCATTACTGCTAAATTTAGCAGTTCCCATGCACATCATCTGGATCCATCCAGTAGCTTCAGGTGTCTAATGAAGGCATCTGCTTATATAGGTCTTGGTCATCATCCTCTTCATAGTTTGTAAGAGTTCAGGGAGATGAAATTCTTAATTTTGGCCCTTTATGGGTAGGCAGGGGGTTCTGCTGTTGTTAACAGCCCACATCCCTGGTGGCTTCAAAGAGGTATTTTCCCTTGGGATCTAGTGTACCTTGAGGCAATCACCACTGCACAGAGACCAAGAACCAGGCTCCTCCTAAAGGTGCTAACAAGACATTCAAAACAGCATCATAGCCAGTTCCCTGAGGGCTGACAATTTTAAACACTAAATTTAAGTACTTCCAGGCTGGTTTAAATTTGCAACATCATACAAAGTCTCTGTGATATTTGTTCTAATTATCATGTTAAATAAAACATTGATTTAGCAAGGTGTTTCTAACATCAGTTCCTCTCATCTTACTCTCAGGCGCCACTCTTGCCCAACCTGAGGAATTCTCAGAGGAAAAGGACACTTCTGAGAATGGGGAACATTGTCACTGAGCATGCACCGAAGAGTAAGATGCCAATTTGCAGTAGCTGAGGATTATAGTCCAACATTTCCTATTGCATTGTGCTCTGTGGCTTTGTATTCCTATACAGCAAGTATGACCCTGGCTTTTATGGAGGAAAGGCATCACTCTCTCCTAGATGCTATCGTGGGACTGTTTGGTGTAAGTAAAAATATCCTATTCAGCTCTTTGATTTCAGCCTTCAAGTCAGCTTTCATTTTGGATTACCCTCAATTAGAAGGAACTTGAATTTTTCTGCTGTTTAATTGGAAGATGGGAATAAAGAAGCAGGTAGAAACAAAGAGAATACAGAAGTATTTTCAGGTCATTGCAAAATGAGAGCAGTGGTGTTACTGAATTTGAGTGGATGTGAGCAGGGGCTGTTTCAATTAATGTGTGACTTTGATACAGGCAAAGACACCAAAGTCTCATGGTTTTTAAGTTAAGAGGCTGAAAGAATAAATTGACTGCAGCTGAGATCTGAAGCAAAACACTTTGTTTATTTCCTTTGTGTGTGTTAGAGTACACCTTTTTAACTGCAAGAGAAACTCCCTAATTTGTAATAATGGGATTAACTGGAAGAGAAAGAACAGCACAAAGAGAGACATCATATCATGAAGTGTTCTTATTTATTCCACGGTGGAAACAATCATCTCAGCTTTCTTTTGTCTGATTCCTAAATCACTCAGATGGAGTTTCATCAGGAAGGACTGACTGAAGGCAAGCAGTTCCACTGGGTTGCAGAAGACCGTGTTTAGCAAACTATCCATGTTTCTTTCCAGCTCGAGTAAGCAAAGAATTGATAATATGTGACCTCACTGTAGCTGAGGCTTGGCTAGACAATGTTTATTGCTACTGATTAACATTTTTGTCAAGTAATAGAAGCAAGCAGAGGCCATTATTATAGACATGAAAAAGATGGTGAGATGGGAGGCTTTGGGGTTGAAGGCCAGAGTGGGAGCAGGTTCCTTGCCCAGCTGCAGGGATGGTGTTTTTCCTACAGGCCTAATGGACTGCACCAGTCCCCTCCATGGGCAGAGAGCAGCTGCAGAGTGAGGAAAGCCCATTACACTTTCCCACACAGCTGTAATCCCTTGCAGGATCCTGGTGCGGAGCAAGGCTTTCCCAGCTCACTCAGCATCCGCACGCCAGCCCCTCGTCGGGAGGAGCTTGGCAGTCCTCCACTTGGCAGAGCCGGCAGAGCAGAGCCAAACTGCAGCAGCAGAGGAGGCCCTGCATCTTGAAGTAAGTGAATTTGCTCGGCTAATTGCACGCAAGTGCTCCCTCCGAGCACCTGTAAATTGTTAAGTTTAATAGAGTGGCAGCTGTTGCCGGCTGCCTGGGTTCTTGCTGCCTTGGAAGTAGCTGGGAGATGAGAGCAGCAACTTGTGGCGTGATTATCCTTTTCTCCATTTCCCCTCAATTTCATTGTCATTCTCTTCTCTCTTAAGAGCGCTTAAAAGCATTTTTTGCTCCTTATAATACCCACAGGAGCTGTTGTGAAGTGTACTTTTTGCGTTTAAGGTTTCAAAACCTAAAATCTCTGACTTTAAGAGGTTTGGAGAGTGGCTTACTTGGAAGACTGCTGCTGTACAGACACCTGCAAAACACTGAACTTAAGCTGGCACAGCTGGAGGGAGGGATGGCTCAGAATGATGGGTGGTTACAACGTTGTGCTTCAGTGCCCTTTGTGTCCTGTAGGAATGAGAGTCTATTGCTGACTGAGTGGAAAGTAGATGCCTAAATATTTGGATGGATCTGGACTTCGGTTTTGAGAACTTGATGGCTGTTGTGGGATAGTTACTTTTCTGATCCTGTCATCCTAGTAGGAGGAGTATAAAGTCACTAGTAATAAATGAGAGAGGTTCTTTTAGTTGTGCAACGTGTGGGAAGAAGGTAGCACATCTATCCATGGGATTTACTGGGCTGGAGCAACCCTCGACCTGCAGAGGGTAGAGGGAGCTGAAGCTCTTAGTGCAGGTACCTCCATCGATTCTTTAAGCGTGTTAGAGGAAATCATCTTTGTGATACATTACAGATAACCAGGAAGGACTGGCAGGACATGCATTGCTCTGAAGTGTAGCTGGGCTTATCAGAACCCCTTCACCGCTCCTGAAGTAGGTAAAGATTATTTGCCTCTGCAGCTATAATGATTGAGTGCAGGAAACTCAGGTAAGAGTTGGGATCTATGGACTTTCTAGTCTTGCTATTTTTGCAGGACAGAAATGTGTGTGTGCCTGGAGTGCTCTAGCAAGCTCTGCCTTCACACGTAGGTTTGGGCCTCCCTGTCTCTTCCATCCTAGGTTGCAGGGCATGTGCTATCCCAGGCACGTTTCCTTCTGTGGCAGCTGAATCTGGGTGCATGACCTACACAAATAAATGAGTGTCGAGGTGTTTGGGGAGATCCCCTGCTATAGGAGCACTGCCTGTAATCTTACTTTAGAAAAAAACCAACTTTTGTGTTAATGCACTACTGGTAAGAAAGAAACTCCTGACCCCGAGCAGTCAGACCAAGACAGGGAGGATTCTCCTCTCCCAGGAATAACCAGGCAGAGCAGGAACATACTCTGTCGGGTGTCACAGCGATGCTATGGCACAGTTACACTATGTGGGTTACACTATGTGGTGATAGAGAGATAGGCCCTGAAGGCTGGAGAGAGAGCCTCTTTCCTGGGCCCGGAGGTGACCCTGGGACTGTATCCAGGTCACCGGGGATGGGCGGAGAGAGGATTGTGGTTTGTGGACAGGGCTGGACCTGTGAGGGGTGATGGTTGTAGTTTGTGACCTTATAGGGTGTTGTTTGCCTGTTACCATAATAGCCAATGTCTGTGCACTACCCCAGGTGATTGGGGGACATTGTGGTGAACATCTTTCCTGTTTATATGATGTTATATCATGTTGTGTGCTGGTATTTAAGGAATTCGGGCTGCGCAATAAACGACTTTGCATCTCCAGCTTGTGTGCAGAGTTCTTGCCCATGTGTGATTACTGCAGCACAGCAAAATCCTCAGGCATCATTGGGGGGAGAGGGAAGGGGAGGGCCAGACACAAGGACCTGGCTTTGTAATATGGTGGGTAGGATGCTCTGCTGGCAAGGTGTGGGGGAGCCTGGGCCCGGCTTCCCAGCACCGTCAGCATTTTAAATTCAGCAGATGAAACAAAGAACAATAGATCTGTTCTCCCAGTCTGACCCAAAATTAGATGGCAAACAAAGGAAATATCCAGACTAGTGAGCTTCTGAAAACTTGTCCGTGGGTTTTGGAATTGGACTCCCCTTCCTTTGTTTCTTCTCATACTTGCTGAGTGGTCACGGTCTCGTCTCCTTTCCTGAACGCAGATTGCCTTTCTTTGGCTTTGAAAAGAGGGTAAGTTTAACTGCTGTGTTAATAAAAGACAAAGCCTGTCATGATTAATATTCATATGAAATCATGTGTGAAGAACATTCAGTTATAGCCATCCTCAGAAGAGAAAAGTTTCCCAAATACCTTAACAGAAAGAAGGAAAAGGGTCAATTTGTCTGTGATTCTGTGAGATGAGTCACTTTGCACACAGACAAAAGGTAAGGAATATTGCTGCCCACAGAGAGCATTTGGGGGGGAATTGGCAGTGAAAGGGTAAAAATAAAAGTTTGTGAAACGTTTACAAAAAGTTTGGCTTTTGCTAAAACTTGGAGCAGTGCCCTGCTGGGAGCTCTTCTAGCCCAGGGGCTGCTTCTGTTTAAAATCATTAATAGCCAGCTCAATTTCTGCCAGTGTGATTGGCTGAGCCAATATATTCCTATTAATTTGACTGAGCTTGAAGATAGAGAGGAAATATAAAAACCTCTTCAAGTGCTGGTACCTTCTGGGATCTCAGGCATATAGAGGGCTTGAGAAATCTTGACAAATTCATACTTGGGGCGAAAATTTGCTAAGTGGTTCACAGGGGCTTAGCTGCATGTTAATGGACAGTGGTCAGGCAAAATGTTGCAGAATGGTTTCAGCATAAACCTTGTGATGTTAAATCCTTGTTTTTAGAGGGAGGGATACTATCTCCAGGAATAAACTAGGCTTTTATTTGGACTTCCAGAGCTTGCTGATATTCTTACAGTGACAATTTTTACAGGGTAAATAAAATTGTTTTGGATGTTTATCACCTCGATCAGCAGCAGTTGTAAGTTATATAGCCCAGATAATAGCAGTGAGATCTATTGAAATGCTCCTGGGCTGTAACTCAGGAGTAGCTGCCCCAGCTTGCTTCCTTCCCCTGCATTTCATTGAGTGGTTAGGAGCACTTGTCCATTGACTAAGCTCTTTCCTCACCCTAAAAATAAAGCATGTGAATTAATAGAGCAGGAAAGTGAAAAATTACTCTTCTAGTTTTTGAATTATTGCGAGGTTTTCTACCTGGGTTCTGCTGCTCCCTGGAGCAAAGTGAGGGTTTTGAATTGCTCTCTCTGGTTTTTACCTGAAATTGTCCTAGTCAAACTCTACAGTGATGTTCATGTCCATTTCCACAAAGTCTTGAATATACCGGTTTGAAAGCAATTTTTAGCTCCCATTTATCCAGGTGCCTTTATGCTTGACTGTGAAAGTGTAGAAATCTCCAAGGCGTAGTTCTTGCCCAAATTGCTGCTCTCGATGCCTAAAATTGCAGGCAAGGAGTGGATTCAGGTATAGACCTGTAAACTGCTGAGAGAGAGAGAATACTGGGAGGCATGTGACACAGCAACCTCAACATGGGGTACTTTACCATTGCCGAGGGTGTCCTGAAATGACGTATGTGCAAGGAAAGGATGGAAAACAGCTCAAGTATAGATGACAGAGCTTTTATACTGCGTGCAAAAGGAATGAGATGTAGAGAGTTCAGCTGTCTACTGAACTCCAGAGAGGACAATGCTTTGCTGGTAGAAGAGAGCAATAGAGTTTGCTCATATGTGCTAGTCTGTGTGTGTGTGTTAATCAGCAAAGTGTGCAACAATTTGCCTTAATGGGAAACATGTACCTTGATCAGCAAATTATCTGCTTGCACATTAAATTATGCACTGTGATCTCTGAGGTGTATTAAATATTGAAATCAGAAATTTTATCATTAATGGAAAGCTAATGAGCAACAACGACATTACGCGCCTCGGTTGACTTTTGTCAGAGGCAACCCATTGTAGTTGGAAGGTGACTTTTCCGAGTCTCTGGTGGTAATATGCCAATTATTTCAGTTATCAATGCCCCTGGAGGCTCCCAGTGCCTCCCATGGATGTTTTACCTCAGACTGTGTGTGGAGCAGGGTTTCTCAGTATGTAGATAAAAGCCAATTTGAACGGACTGGAGGAAAGAGAGACCAGTTTTTACCATGCAGATTTATAGCTAAAGGCATTCTACCAACTTCTGTATTTCAGCTTCTTTCATCCAACAAGGTGGCTTTTAGGATCTGCAGTTTCTTTGGACTTTGGGTAATAAAAGCACAAGGTGATGCCTTCACCTACAGTTAATATGTAGGTGCCTAAATTAGAATAAATACATATGCAATGTGTAAAGTGCCTGAGGATGACTCTAGGTAATTCTGTCTCTGAAATGTTTATTATTGGGATTATTGAGCCATCAGAAATCCCAGTCAAGATCAAGGTCCCATTATAGCAGACTGCCTTTCCTGTCCCTGCTCTGCAGTTTAAACGGGGCTAGGAAAGTGGTGTGACTTTTTCAAGGACACTCGGTGACAGACCAAGAGCTAAATGGGGATCTTCTGCTGTGTGGTTTACATTGAGACACAGGTACTGGATTGCACATCATATATATCTATGTCCAAGTTAGCTTTTACCTAGCACTATGGGCTTCATTTATGGTAAAGGGTGTCTGGGTGGGCTTGTTGGAGCCCATGTCACTGCTATGCCTACCCGTACTGTGCTTTCAAAGTATTTCAGCATGTCCACATCATCCCTGTTTGCACCATGAAGTCTTGCACAAATGAAGCTGAAGGCTTTACAAAACACTTTCACCAATGAACTAACTTGTTTTTTTGTGCTCAAGTGGATAAGCTGAAGCCAGGTTTGGATACCACTCTAATTACCCACGACATGGCAGATGTCACGGGCTCACTGCTTGATGGACAGCGAGTTCCTGGTCTCTGTTCCTCATCTGCTCTGCTGGCTGTGCAGCCATGTCATTCCCCCTCCACTGCTTGGATCCGTGCAGCAGGAGTGAGGCCAGGAAGGTGGCGGGACTGCTCATCCCGTTGTAGCAAAGAGTGCCAGAGCCTGCCCAGCAGGTGTGTGCCTGGGGGCGAAGTTGGGTATTGGCTTCCCTGGGAGGCTGACCCTGCCTACAAACACAGAGCTGGATGAGGCTATTTGTAGGGCTTAGAGGTGTCTTGCTTTTACATCCCTCTCCATTGCTGCACATTATTAGACTCCCTTGACTTTTATGAAGGTCCTAAATTGCTACAGAAAACAGTGCTGTTTTCTGCTGGCTTAACTATTGCATTCCTTAAGGCTTGTTTTTCAGTGCTACACTTTACTGCCTGTTAAGTTAACTGGATTTTTATCTCCTCTGCCTCTGAATGTCTTCTGTAAAAGTCCAAAGTAAGCCACAGCTTGCCCAGAGGAATATTCTAGGAGAGAAAAGGAAGAATTCAGGCACAATAATAATGTAACCCTGGCAATACTGTTGCAAAATAATACTACAAAAACATTTTGGCATGAAAGAGTGGTTCCCCCCCATAGATACCTACTTAGAGTACAAAAGAAAAAGCTCCCTAGGGACTTGCTCTTTTAGAAGAGATTGCAGGTCTAGTTTATCCTCTGTAGATACAAGTGCAGCTTATAGATAACTTTGAGGTGTGCATTAATGGGGATGGTATTTTCTCTCCTTCATTGTTCCTGATTCCTTTGCCCCCAAATATTGGAGGAAAATGGATTATGTATCATTATACTCCCTTAGGTGTGATAATTGCCCTTCACTGTGTTGAGGCAGCAATCTGCCCCTTCTTTCTCTCAGTCCCCGAACAACCCCTGTTTGATGTGAGGACAGAGCAGAGATGCACAAAAGCAATTGCTTTGGTGGCCCCAAGCAGCATGACTTAGCAGTGGGCAGAGGTTATCCCCACACCCTGCCTTGTGGAGGATAGGGCTGAAATGCAAAATGGGCATTTGATATCCTAGCCTAGTGCTTTATCCCCTTCAATTCAAAGATATCAGGCTGTGCTCCTCCCTTGTTGGCTATAACTTGCCTGAAGGCTTTGCTAACTTTACCCTGAAATATGTTCCCACAGACTGTTTATGCTATTCTGAGCCAATTAAATAAAAGCACTGCTAAGATGTTTGTGTTTCCTTGTTTAGCAGCCACTGGGCTCTCAATGCTACAGCACAAGCAAGGGCTGCTGTGGGGCAGGACTTACTGTGCCCACGCAGAGCTGATCCCACCAGATCCCAGCCCAAGGCACAGAAGAAACACAGAGTACCCTTTACAAAGCTTGCTGAACAAGAGGCAGGGGTTTTGAGAGAGACAGCTGTATAGATTGTGAGGGTCCTGTAACAATTTGAATAGTTTGGGGTAGTGAGTGTTGAATGAAGGCCTCCCGACACCGCTTTGATAGCCAAAGTTTGCTGTGGTCAAACTAAGGGTAATGGGGGAGTGTTTGCACCTCTTGTAGGGCTAAATGTGGCAGTAGGTTTTAATTTTCTTGTATCAGAAGTTACTTGTGAGCTAACATTGAGGGCTGATCCAAGCTGCAGGCAGCTTGCAGGGAAGTGATATGTATCTCTTGTTTGCTCTTCAGTGTGTGTTTGGTCATCAGCTGGATGATTAATGTGAAGAGGAATAAAATATGGGTTCTGGTAGTGAAATTTAGGGAACACTCAGAAGTACTGCTGAAGCTCTTGTCTTATTTTACAGGAATGTGAAGGATTCATTACTTTGCAGAGCAAACAATATTTTTTTTTTCACTGAACAAGTAATAAATGATGAGGAGGAAGAACAATCTTTAAACAGCAATGGACTCTGTTCATGGTCATATAGCATCACATGGAAGAAAAGACAAAAATCAATGAAGGACTTTCAAGAACATTCAAGTAAACAAAAATTTGATGCAGGGATACAACCAAGGATAGTCCTAAACCAAGGCCAGACCTCTAATTAATGTTTCTAGAAATGTAGAATGGCTGTCATGATACTTTATTCTATTCTGCTTCTGACAGAAGAACAAGAATTCTTCTTGAAGGACATGGCAATTTCTGTTGCCAAACACACTATCCCGAGTAGCAGGAGTGAGACCTAAATCCTTAGATTTGTTCTTTGGTTTTGTATGCTTGATAACTTCTAATCCTTTAACAGTGGCTTGCTTTGTGCGTTTCAGATTTTAATTGTATCTTTCTGAATTAGCTACTAAAATGATTAAAAAAGACACCTGAAGTTATCTGTTAACCGTGAATATTAGGGTTCATGGAATAGATATTTTGAGTCTTTCAAAGCAACAGCAATAATTTTTGGCTTAAAGGGCATGGTTTCAGTTCAAACAGATAAAGAGGAGGAGGAGGACACTGTGGCTGAGTGTACACTGTTGTAATCTTGTGCATATCTGGCTTTCACGAGCTCAGTGTGCAGGGCTAGGAAAGTGCCTTTCTCCTGTGTAAAGAGACTATAATTGCATTTAAGCAAATTAAAATATTAATTCAGCAGATGTGTGCCTTGAGATACCAAATGACTTTCTGGAAAGGAGCAATCAATAGCTGATAATATGAGAAATGGTTATTTTCAAATATTCAAGAGCTATTAAAGAGCCAGGTGTGCATTAGTTTAGCAATACCCTGGCAGATCAGGTTGACTTTTTTAACTCAGAGAATATGGATGGTAACAGATGGTGTCCAGTTAAGCTGAGTTGCCCATTCCCATCCTGCTGTCTCCAACTTGATAATTGTGATAATTAGACACCTTCTAACTTTAAATATCCTCAGACTTATCTCATCATGTATTTCCTGCCATTCAGCCCACTCCTGGATGAAGTATTCTGCACGTTTTATGCTGAAGAAATTTTACTCATATCTTGAAACTGTTAATAAAAAATATTATTGTGAGACTTTTCTACTTATCCAGAAGTCTCATTGTAAAGATATCTTCTTTCTTCAGTGAAACAAAGAGCAGTGATTGGTGGCAGGCAAAGCATTCAGGTGACTGACCTGTGTTTAAACCACTGTTGTCACTTTTGTGTGAAGCTCTGTGATTGTATGAATGCTGGAATTATGGGAGTGGAATGAAAGCCCAGGATCCCTCAGGAAATAAATGCTGCTTTTTCTCTGTAGAGCAATTAATTCACCAGCTACCTGGGAGAGGGCACTCTGCCCTTGGACTTCCTGCCATATGGAGGACATCAAGCTGGCCAGACTCCAGCTAGGACAAAAATTGTTTCTTTGAGAGCTGTTTTCTGAAGCACCTTGTAAGATGTGGGATGTGCCTTCCCCTGACACTGAGGCAAGTCAGTTTGGTGCCTTGGAAATCGTGCTGATCGGTCATAATACGTGTGTAGCAACAATCTGAGGATGTGGGATGCCCCTGCCTTGTTTCTTCATTGACCTGAGAGGGAGCCTAAGCAGAGACCTGAGGCTCAGCATCTGATTTTTAGGTGAAAGAACCTAGAAAATTTTGAAAACTCAGTTGAATGTCCAGTTGCACCACAGAAAACTAGACCTTGGGTGGACTGCTTGCTGTAGCTCAAGAAGGCTGTGAAGACCTGAACGTGTTCTCCCCGAGTGTCAGTTCAATCTCTTCACCTCTTGGAACTGAGTAAGATCTCTCCAGGATGTTTTTTGTGCTGAAAATTTCGACTCTTTTAAGTTGCTGAGAAGAGAGCAGAATAGTCACCATCCACCAACATGAGTCCTATCCCCAAGAATGCAGGTGGCAGGTTACATGTTTTTAGTATTGTGCTTCAACTTTTTCTAGCTTCTCCTTACGTCTGTTGCCACGTGCCCTTCGCACAGCAGGCCCACCCTGGTCCTGTGCCAGGCTCCATGAGTGCAGCTCAGCATTCCTGTCAAATTCCATTGTCATTCAATGACAAACTGGTGCTGCTGTGCCCAGTGTGGTAGAACAGAAAATCCTTCTTCCTTACACTGGTAAGAAGCACAACACACGTGTGTTTTGTACCATATTGCAACTGGGGAAGGGGAGTTGAAATGACTGATTGAGCTTCTCTTGGTGCTACTGATGATTTCTTTGTCCTTGAAGTTTAGGACTGCTTCCTTGAAGCTTTTCAATAAGAGCTGCTGCAGACTTGGCACGTCGGCATTAATTTAGTCTTCACAGAGGAACACAGAACGCCCTTTACAGATGTGCAAAAAACACTAGCTGGAGCTGCCCCTGCTCTAAGTCTCTAATAATTCTGCCTTGGGAGAGAAGAAATTATTAAAAACCTGTGCTCCTGAATCCTTTCCCTGCCTCTGTCCTATGATGTAAACGTATTACTGAAATCCACAGAGCTGGTGAGTTGTTACAAGTTCCCTGACCAGGGCACTCAGTTTGGATGGCTCGGCTTCCCCCTGAGTTGTTCATGCAGCTGCCACTCACAGGGATGTGTGGAGCCAGCAGCCCATAGTGCAATCTTTCAGGGAAATGCTGAAGCCAATTATAACACTGATGGAAGCAAGGATTTTTTTTTTTTTTTTCCCTAGACTACAGAATACAGAGAAATAAATATTCAGGCTCTGTAGCTGCAAGTGAGCCCAAGGGCAAGGTCAAATGTAAACATTTCAGTGACTTTTTGGTTAACCTGTAATGGCCTTTTCAGCTTTCTAGCATATAAGAGTCACTGGGCTTCTGGTCAGAGTATTGGGTTCTGCTTAGAGCTCACGTTATTTCTTCCCTTAGGCGAGATATTGTGCTTTGTGGTTATTCTGCTGTAAAGGTCAAGCTGCTGAGGCATTAAATGCATCCCTCCTTTTCCTGTATTAGCTGTTTTCTCTTTTTGGTCTGCTTCCACATTTGGGGTTTGTGCCTTCCCTGTGTAGATGCAATGAGTCTACTTCATAAGCAAGTAAAACACCTTAATGTACTCTCATTCTGTCTATTTTCTTCCTCTGGTTTCACCAACTGTTTCCAATCTTGCATATTGATATCCCCAGGAAGGCAGTCTTTGTAAGCAAGTAAATTAAATTGAGTGGCAATGCTTGACACCAAGTTTATGGACAATTGGTGGTTAAGTTACCTCTGAGAAGCATTTGACTCCCAAAGAGAGACACAATATATTGCAAATATGCTCTAGTCTTCTTCAAGGATTTCTCATGTGGGGGGGGGGGAGTTATACGATCATAACTAATGCTTTATGATTAGCTAAAAACTTGTCTTTCAAAAAAACAGCATCTCAGCAGAAGGGTAATATGGCTGGAAGTAAAATTGCTGTGCATGTGCAGGGGTGTTGGAGTGGTGGTGGTTTGTTTGAGACTTTCCCCCCACCCCTTTTCTTTTTGTTTGTTTTTGTTTGGTTTGTTTGGGGATTTTTGTGTGTGTTGTTTGGTTTGGTTTGGTTTGGTTTGGTTTGGTTTGGTTTGGTTTGGTTTTGGGATTTTTTAGGGACATGATGGATGGAAAACTGTGTTTAATGTCCCATGCAGGAGATGATGCTATTGGGATCTAGGAGTAAATTTGGGACCACCCAGCACAGCCATGATGTAGTGAGGAACTGACAGCCAGGATATGGTCATTAACCATGAATGGCCAGCAAGTCCCTCTGTGAGGATGGCTTCATTTTCTATAACATTCAAAATGAATCAGGAAATGAGGGTTTTGTTGTGGGTTTTATATGTTTTCTTCTGTTCTCTGAAATTAATATGTGGGAGATTATCCTTGTCTTTTCCTGCAGTCCGGCCAGGGTAAAAGGAAAATTATTAGGCAATTTTCAATCCACCTTTTCTGACTCTTCAAAGCAGAATCACGTGTATGGTGCTGAGCTTCCAACCTGTAATCTTATGATTAGACATAGCAGGATTACTTGTAGCTCCATTTGCTATTCAAAAGTTTACAGTTTTAAGAGTGAATACCTGAATAGCTTTAGCCTTGAGTCCTGATTCTGCAAGCAGTTCTTATCAAAAGGGGATTTTGTGCAGGTCAGGAACTTGATTTACTTTTCTGTCTTTTAGTATAACCCTGAAAGCTGCCTTCATGATTATGGCCTTGTGATACAGCAAAGTGCAGCAAGCTAACTTTTCTTTTTTATGTTGGTTGTTGATTTGGATTTTAGTTTGGCTCATTTCCTAGAAGCTAGTAGCTCAAATTGGTTTGGGAATTGCTAAAAGAGTGCCTTAGTGCTCTAAGCACCAAAATCTCAGTCCAGCAAAACTCTTAGATGTAGGTTTAACTTCAGACATGGGTTTTAAATTCCATCATGCAAAATGGACTTTTGGGAACACCTGAGAATTTTATTCAACTCCAGCCACTTTTAGGGGGCAGTAGTACCCCTGAAAGTGGTGTATTTAGTGACACTTGGCAATGCTTCATTCCCTGAAGATGAGGAGTGGGACACAATTTTAGCTAGGAGATGTGTTCTAACAGGATGTCTCCAGTATTTAGGATTGAAGGGTGCTTTTGTCCCTAAGTGTGCTGTTTGTTGGCAGTGTGGCTAATGCAGCTGTCTCCAGCTCACCAGTGTATGAATGAGAGAAGCTTGGAAGTGGTTTATGCTCACTCAAGCAGCAGCTCTGAGACAAGAGAGAAAGAAAGAAACAAAACATGCTGTTGTTTTGCACAGAGATTAAAAAGCTGCTGCAGACTATTCTGCCCAGGACAGGATGTGGAAGTCTGAAAAAAAAGAAATAAAAGTAGTTTGGGACTTGGTTTCATTTCAGCTGGTGCCAAAATCAGTTTTTGTGTCTGAACAAGTGATAGCAGGTCTTATATTCCTGCAGAACTCATTGGGATGAGAGATTTGGAAACGTGTGCTCCTTTTGCATTGCTTAATAAAAACTCAGGTCACAGCATCGCTCAGAGCCTCAGTTTCTCACAAAATAAAGGGGAGACAATATTATGTATTCCATTAATGTGGTCTTTGGGGTTGGACTTACCCCCCACCACAGGAGTTAATCATGTGGCAGTCTCTCTGTAGGTAATAGAGACAGAAGAACCTCCAGAGAACCAACGAGCCCAGCTGAGATCTGAATTGCTCTCTGGAGTTTCATCTCTGTCAAGTGGCTAAAGGAGACATTTAAGCAAAGGCACATCCCTTTTAGATGGCTTGATTAAATGCCTGCAGGACAGTGGAATGAAGCAAGATCTCCTGAGCAACAGATGGTACTGAATTTACATGGCCTGAAGTATTTTGTCTGGCTGTGCAGGAATTTTGCAAGTGTAATACACCAAAGACCCTTTTCTTGGAGGCACAAAGAGAGAGCCCCATCCACATGGTTAATCTCTCCTCATAGCCTTTCATTTCTGGAAGCTTATGCTAAAATTGTCATAAGGAAGAGAATTTTTTCTATTAGCATGCAAGCAGCATTGCATTTCCGAGTGCTAGGTGTCATTTGGGGTCATTAAACTGCTCTTCTGCTGCAAATGTGGGGAAATTAGTGACTGACCTCATGCAAAACCAGAACTGGGATATTAGAAATCATAATTCGTAATTAAGCAGTGCCCTGAGAACTGCAGTTAATTAAAAGGTGTTTTTATTGGAGGGGGTTTGTTATTGTTGTTTTAGCTTCTTGTTTAAAGAGTCTGAAGTCTATTTCTTTTGGGAAGGCTTGCATAAGCACTTTCTAACCATTATAATGTCATTGTATATGGGATTCATTACATTAGAAACATTAGTGGAGATTAAAAAGGATCTATTGGAGGCATTGGCTGAAAAAGAAAGGATAAAGACTAGTTGCAGTTTGAGCTTTTATTACGTGACTTGAAACAAATGTTGAAATATTGTATTTAAGCTAAATGTGTTAGTTGGAGGTAGCATTAGGAGGGAAAGCAAAGCAGCAAATACCACTCTCTCCACTAAAGAAAGAAATCACAATGGCTGGGAACAGTGTGTTAATTAGTAAACTAATTTCCTTGTACTTTAAGTGCATAACAAGTTTTAAATGCTTTCCGAATGGATGGTATCAATTGCATTTTGTTCCTTGAATGTAATTGTTTCCATGGCAATGCTGAGTTCTGCTGTACATGGATTATGTCTGTAAATCCTTCCAGTCATTTATGGGAAGTCTGTATTAGTTTGGCAGCTGACCTGTATTCAGGTTATATTTTACTTTTGTTGCAGTTGTTTTACAAGCAAATGAACAAAAAGAAAAGTCACTGGAAAAGGGCCAGATCCTCAGTCCATCCCATTTGGCTTCCTTTCACTGATTTTAGTGGATCTGTGCTGCATTACTTGAGTCCCTGCCCTATTCTTGTGAATATCTTCTTTATATATGCAGGAAAAAGGGCCACAAATGTCGTTTCCCTGATAACATAGGCCATTGTTCAGGTCACTCTTAAGTTACTGATGTGAGATGCTATCAAGTAAGCTCTTATTCCTCAGGGAGAGCAGGTAATGCCAGGGCACTGCTGTAGAGCTGCTGGCCAGTGTTGGGCAGCTGGAAAGTATCAAGAGGGGACCATTGCCTTCACGGGGCAGTAGGCACTGCTTACAGGGTGAGCTCAGAGTCCTGTTAGTGTGGGAAAAGTCATACAGGAAAAAGGACTAACACCAACAACTTGTGGTCTCTTTTAGGTTAAAACAGCAGCACCATCTCCTTTTCTCTGCCAGCTGTGCCTTTTGTCCTTGACTTTTACACGAGGTGCTGTAAATACACCTTGCTCAGAATCCCTTTACCTTTTCCCATGTAAATTAGATTTTTTTTTTTTCCTTCTGGTATGAGAAAGAATAGTCTTTGTTCAATAATTCTCTCAAAGCCCATGCTCTCTCAAAACTTGGCTAACAATACTTAGTGTAAAGACAAATATGAGGTAGCATTGTCTAAGGCCATTGCTCTGGTCCCTCTAACACAACTCTAGCCAGGTTTTGTTAGCTCTTGTAACACCTGGGAAGTGTGAATGGACTAACAGAAAGTGAAGAGCAGTTGGGAAAATAGAATTTTGGTTCAGTAGTCAACAGGGTTATTTAGGTGTTTGAGAAGAATGGAGAGAAAAAGCCTATAAGCACAGGCAGATGCTGGCGCCATTTTTTGAGTACTTACACGTAGGAAAAGTGTGGAGAAATCAGTTCCTACGTTTTCCTACTCATTGCAGGGATGTTTCCTTCCACTCCTTCATCCCCTTCAGTACATCTTGCTGGGCTGACTCACTGGACTGCACTCTGACTCCTGTGCACAGGCTGTCATGCACAGCCATCCTCGCGTGCACTGCACATACACACGGACCCGCACACACATTCTGTCTCATGCTCACACCTGGTGGGAATTTCGTGTTGAGGCTGCTTTTCTGGACTTTGGGGTTATCCAGATTTATCTCTAGGTGTGACTTGGAGCCTGTTAAGGTACTGAAGAAGTAACACATTTTCTTCGCTAAAAAGGATGCTAACCATATCATCCTTGCATTGCACCCATGCTCTCATTAGGCTAGAGGAACCAAATACCTTACAGACTCCCTCACTAATGATCTGCTTGATGAATCCCACTCTCTAAGGACCTGGTTTCTTTCAGGAAACTTTGGGAGTTCTGTTCCCAGCGGGAGGTTTCAGGCTCTGCATCTGAGAAATTTGAGATTTAGAGAAACAGAGGTAATATATTTAGAATTTCAGGAAGAGAAGTTTTTGAGAGATTGAAGTCAAACTTGTATGCGTAACATGGAACATTTCAAGCTCCTGATAGAGATGACCTGAGGTGTTAATATATGAGGGACTGTGATGATGAGCTGGAAGCATCTATTCTAAATCCCTTTGAGTTTTAATCTGGGGCAGATGAGGATGTGGGAGAAAAAAGAAGATTTAAAAATAGCTGTGTGCCTTTTGCAGTCAATTCGCTCTGCAGGAAATCTGAACAATATTCAGGAAATAGTATAACTCCCAGAAAAGACTGTTGTTTCTAAGCAAAGCCGGTTTGGTCTTATCCACGCTGAGGAGCAAATGGGATTGACAAGCATGTAAAAGAATTGAGACAGAAAGTGTGAAACTGTGTTTGAAAGCAGAGGGAAGCTTAGAGACAATGTTAGTTTCGGTGTGATTGAGAAAGGAGAAGGCGAGAGGGTGGAGAAGGGTGTTCCTTAAAGGAATTGAGGTCCGCTTTTGGCTAAAGCAGTGAGCACCTGATAAAGTCTAAAGAAGACCAGGCTAAAAGCCAGACTTTTGTGCCAGTTAACAAAAAGTTGCTGAATATCATTAAACAGAGCATGTGACACCCACTTTGCATCGCTTCCATGAGTGAGTGCATGAGGACAGGGAGCCTGAGCAGAGCAATAGGAGCAGTGGGAGAAAAGTCCCACGGGCTGAACACTACCCTCGTGAAATAACTGTCTGCATGAATAGTTGAATTCCTCACTGACTTGAGACAGGATACAGCTCAACTGAGAGCTAAAGGTTTAATTTCCAAAGCTGCCTTGCACAGCAGTGGTACCCTGTCCACACACAAGACTTTCATTGCAATAGCACCAACATTTATGAATCTGATTTTTTCCTCCTGGGTTTGGACAGGTTTTTTTTGTTTATTTGTTTCTTTCTAAAAGCCAGAACAAAATTTGCATGTTTGTTTTGTCCTGTACGGTGGAATTTTTGTCAGTCAGAGCAAAACTGTGCATGCTTTTTAGGAGGTCTTCATTATTTCTAGGAAAGGAAAAGCCACCCCTTATGAAGCTCTCCCCTATTCCCTCATCAAAGGGGAAGGGATTTGGTGTTCAGGTAACCTTTGGCTCCTCAATACCACTCAAGAAAATTTTCATAGAAACAGAGGGAAAAATTGGGTATTTTTTAATGAGAAATGAGTAATGTCATGCCTTTCAAACAGCTCTGCTGCACTGAAGAGTGTCTGTGTGGTAACACAAGTCTGTGCCTGCAGAGTTGGTCATGCCTGAGCTATAGCCAGAGCTGCAGCACCTGCTCAAGCCCAAACAACACCTGTGAGATTTGGGTTTTAGGGCTGAAAGCTTAATCTTCCAGGGTATGTATGATCTGTTCTTTTGTTCCTTCTATCACCCTCAAGTCTAAAAGAACCCATCTGCTTCTTTGTACACTTGGCTAGCTCCCTCTGAGAGATGACACCGCCAAAACTTGCCCTTTGCTTCCTGCTGGGCATCTCTTTCTGCTCAGGATTCACATGTAGTATTGGGAAATAGGAAAAACTTCAGCACAGCAGAAAGGATTTTCATGCAGAGCAGCTGCTTTTGTGACCAGGATGAGCTCATGCAAAACTCTGTCTTGTGAGCGTGTAACTTACCCACTGCTCACAAATATTTAAGTAATGCTGATTTTAAGAGTGTCATCACTCTTTGTTTGCCAAAAAAAAAAAAAGAGAAGACATGTTTTGTTATTTTTCGACTTGGTTATTCTCTTGATTTGAGTATGCTCAGCCATCTGTTGAGGTCACAAAAAGACAGAAGCAAGTAATTAAGCAGACCAGTTGCACTCAAACAACAAATAATTGAGATTAAGTGTTTAGTGACAGTTAATAGGCTAAAAGTAATTTCTCACAGGTAGCAAGTGCTTGTGGAAAAATTAGGCACTTGTGAGGGAAAGGGTGGCTCCTGAATAAAAAGCAAATGAGAAATAGGGTATCAAATCTGGAAAATGAATTTTTGGGACTTTTCTTGCCTTGCTATGATGGTCTGAAAGTTTCACTAGACCTGTAGGCACACTTGAGTATTCAGCAGAAATCTGTACACTTATTAAATGAGTTGCTCTTGCTTTTTAGATGTTGTCCTTTCCCAGTACTCGTGGAAGGAGCACACACCCCAGGGTTATTCAAGACATATTACTTCAGAAAGTAAAGTCAGGGAAAAAGTGCTGCTCACAGAGCGAATTCCCAGCTCCGTTAAAATCCAAGGCAATTTTGGTTTTGTTCAGTATTTTCTGAAAAAGAGTCCGTTTAGGAAGTGGCATCCCCCATTTTGTACATTAAATGTACAAAATTATAGGGTAGGTTAAGTGCTAAACCTTGAGTTTAGAAACAAGAAAAAAGGGCAAAAGATATCCAATACTTCCGTGCCTTCCCAAAAGCCTTTTTTCCCCAAGAGTGTGTGTTTTATCGAAACTGGCATAAACCACAATCCTGAATGGACTTTTTACGTGAAGTAGTTGAGGTAAAAGGATATCTAGGGGGTTTTTTTGAATAGTCCTTTTTGGGAAAGTAAGCCATTGTGTCATCCAGTTTTTTCAGAGTGGATATTAAATGTTACTGTATTTGAGGTGGGTTTCTGCACAGCAGCACCATTATGACCTTATACAGAATGTCCCAGTAACACTGGCTGTGACTTCTTAAATGCTTTTTTAGCAAATTTACCCATCCTTATGTTCAGAGTTGCTGGTAATATCTTCCCTGTGTGAAAGGAGCATGGTGACAGTTTGTGGAAGGCAGGAACAAACACCACGTTGGGAATTACCATCACCTGATTTAATCACCTTTACTTGTGATGTATTCACATAACACTTTGGGAGGTGCTGGTGGGAGAAAGGCACTCCTCACTCATGCTGTTGCTAAATTTTCTAAGAGGGAACTCCCCCCACCCTGGTTTGGGATAATCTGGTCCAGCAGTCCTTGCGGGGCTACGTGTGATTTTGCAGTATATCAGACGTTATCAGCTGATGGGCAAAATGACTTATCAACATTGTAGTGGCTGTACTTTGACAGGTATTCAAATTGAAAGATCAGTTTACATTTTCTGAAAGGAAGGAACATGCAGTAGATTAGTTTTCAAATGGTTTTTCGTACAAGAAATGAAACTACTTACATCAGTGATTTCTAAGGTTACATTTGTTTTTGCCATGTTTTTTTTCTCCCCTTCTAGGTACAATTTGTACTTGCTAAGGACTCTGGGCATTACATTAGAATAAGGAAGACTTGGAGGACAATTTTAGAAAAATAGATATCCAAATCACTATCATAATCCATCTGGCTTTTTGAGAATGAAAAGTAGAGTGTTTCAGAGAGATGTTTATTGGAAAGATTAGTTTTATCATGAAATTGTTACTTCAGCCTTGGTTTGAGATTGGCCATTACCTTAGACAATTCACAGATGAAAAGACAGGCAGAGTTGCCAGTGATTAAGTCCTAATGGCTGAAAGAGTCCTTTCCTTGTGCACTTTTCCCCCAACTAAAGTTATATATTGGCTTCACCTGGGAGAAGTAAACAATATGTTAAAAAAGCCAAGGATGGAAAAAATAAGCTAAAGCTCTACTGTAAATTTGGTATATCAACTCTTCTTGTGGGGGAAGGTAATTTTACTTATTTATTAATACTGCTAGGTAAATGTTGAAAAAACTCTAAATATTTATGACAGAATGATTTTTAAAAATAAACTCTCTTTAAACCTAGCTGTAAATGTTTACATGGGAGCCTGGAAAAGAGCTCTTAGCTTTTGAATGAATATATGAACAGTATGCGATGATATAATAATCTTGTTAAAGAGAAGGCTTTACATGCAAAAGGCAAAGACAACTCCTATGAAGACTGTTAATGCATTGACAGCCTTGACAGAGCTGTTTGTTACAGGTAACCCCTTGGGAAAGAGCTCATCAACATCACCTAAAATCAGAAATTATCTGCCAATTGAATGCCCTAAATGGGAGATCACCCTGTTTGCTTTCTTGCAGCATCACTTCACCACCTGCCTAGTTTGGTTGTAGAAGGACCCCAGCATAAACCCATCTTTCTTTCCCTAATGGAGGCTCAGATCCTGTTACTGAAGCTCTGAATCTATAGTCCTTCTACATATGGAAAACTCTGATGCCCATAGCGATGGACCTCGAAAAAATACACAAATGGGTATGTACTCATTTCCAGTCCTGATATGGAGACACATATTTTGGAAGAAGACTTTGAATGCTGTAGTCTTTCATTGTATTTGCTCATTTACTCTTGTTCCATTTCAATTTGATTTTGGCCAGTGTAGGGATTTTCTTGAGTAAAACCTAAATACCTCCATCACGAATCTGTTCTCCTGTATTAAAAAAAAAAAAAAAAAAACAAACAAAAAAAAACAAACAACAAGAAGTTAAAGGAAATTGGGGTTTGAAGTGCAGAGTCATATAGTTAATTTCCATGTCAACATAGTGGGCTTTGTGATGAAAGGGTATCACTGGAACTTCAGCAGAAAGGGATGAAAGAATGCCAGTGTCCCTTTAAACATCTCTCACAGGTTGTATGAAAGCAGGATTATGTCAGTCTCAGGATGCCAAGGTTTTATTTATAAAAATAAATTCTTCCAGAAAATATCCCAAGCTGGTGTCATGTTGTTGAGTGCAAATGGCTCCATTAGCAGTTAGTGGCAGTTGTACATATGTCCATCCATCTGCCTTATGACTTTATAGCTGAGGAAAAGGCTGTGTGTTAGTTACTTATGTAAAAGCCTGCTTTTAACGTGTGTAAAGAAAAGGATTGCAGGCAGTGATGATACACTTGGCTAAAAGCACTCATTGCTGTAGACACACTTGTCCCTGGGCAGGATGAATCAGAGTTAAGACCAGGCCATAAAATGGAGTTAACAGAATTATGGATGTGTCCTCTAATTTTTTTTCTTCAGTCAATCCTACAATTTTCATATATAACTAGAGCATCTTTCAGATTGGCAAAGGAACTCTTTTCTTTGAGTGGGTTGGTCTGTTTGTCTTGCACGAGGCACTGAAGTATTCTCACTGGAGTAGGTAAAATGCTGCAAAATGGCATTTGCATATTCTCACTGCAGTTCCGTTGCAGCTCCTTTTGCCTAAACCTGAGGCTGCTTTTTATTTGCCACAGGTAAAATTTTTGGCAGTGATTCCAGTGTAAAATGATGCAGATTCAAATCTTAGTGGTACTTTGTGCCAAGTCTCTGCAAGAGCCCAGAATTTATAGTAGTAAACTACCATTGCAACTGTAGGAATAGAAGTACTTTACTTGATCAGGAGGGGTTACTGTCATGGGAACATGTTGTTTATTCACTTCTTACTATTCCTCTGTGGAGAAAATTTCAGTTTTCCAGTCAGAGAGGATATGTAAGACAGATACAGATATGTAAGACAGATGCAACTTCAATGTAACACATTGTGAGTAGCAAATGACTACTTTGAAAATGTCTCAAATTCTACATTGTGTGAAAAATCTTCCTTATAGCCATCTGACAAGCATGTACGGAATTGGGTTTGAAAATATATTCTGATTTCCAATGTTAACTGAAAGGAGATAAATTTACAGCTAATGTTACTTTCTGTTCACAATCCAAGCTTCTTATGCTGACTAGTGTTTGTTCCAGCCACAGACAAGAGCCAGTTTGTTGCATGTGGTGGTTTATTTCCACAAAGTTGTTGTACATAAATCTCTGATTCAGCTTCGATTCTGCAGTCCTCTTCAGGAGAATACCTGAGATGGAGCACAAATTTTAGCTATTGGACAGTCATTATTAATCAAGATAAACTATGTTTTCTTCCAAAGATTTCCCCTCATGCCCCGTGCTTTTTGGAAACACAAAGCTTCTGGGGAAGTACCTTGCATACTCTCAGCAATTTCTATTTATGCAGTTATAAACTGATTTTGCAGCAGTGGAGAAGACAAACAACTCTGTGGAAAGCGTTCTTGCCAGTGGTTATCTTGCCTGCATCCTTCCCTGTCTGGCATGGCCTTCGTCTTCATTTCCCTAAACTGAATGGAGTTTGCCCTCATCTCTTATGTCCAGCATTGCCAGATGGCAAACTTCTTTCGTTGTTTATAAAATCTGCTTCTTGTCTGGTCATATCTCTCCAGCTGGCTGGCTAATCCAGCTGTTTGTAAGCTTTTCCATAAAGTGGAGTTTATCCTGCTTTAGGAAACAAAATGGATAAATCCTCCCTTTCTGCAGGAATACAGGTTACTAACCTGTATTCACGGCAGCTTCATGCAACTCTGTCCAACTAGGAAGATGGTTCCCTGCTGTTAATCAGGGAACCATCCTGATTAATTTTATGTAGTTTGTGGTCTTCCCTTTGGAAAAATCAACAAAACAAAAAAATCTCAAACGTTAACCCAAAATTATCTGATTTTTTCCCCCTCTCATTCTTTCTTAATTACTCCTCCCAATCTGTTGCATCTCTCTTGTAAAAAAAGGAAGAAAATTTAATGTGATGGAATGGATTTTTGCTAAATACAGTGTTAAATTCAGTATAGGTACTAAATATACCAATGACCTCCAGTGCAAGTCTGTAGATCTCTTGATTTTTTCCTGACTCTGGCCACAGTAAGATGTCTTCTACTTGTAGCACCGCAGAACTCCCCTCCATCAGATCGATTCAAAATCGATTATATTAATCCAAGCCAAATACAATGTAACAGGCAAGCTGCAGATAAAATGTGGAATGAGCATGCAGGATTGCCAACTGTGGCACTTAAATATCACAAATATGGTCAAGTCTCCACTTGCTCCATCCCCCATGACGAAATATTTGGCTGGAATACTTTAAGAAAAGATGTTCTCCTCCCAGTCCTAAATGTATTGTTTTTTTCATTTTACTTACCAGTGGTTTGAACTAGTTAAAGCTCTTCTAATTGGAGCTGTGATGCTTCACATTGTCATTGATTTCTGTAAAGAAGGTGCTTTGGTTGGTTTGTGCTTCCCATGACTGACAACAGCATCTCCTGGTCATCAAGGAAAGCCTTGATGGAAAGTAAAGGGAGCTGGTCTGGGGCCACAGCTTTGTTAATTGACAGAGTTAAAGGATACATGGTGGCCCCCCAGACCACCTGAACTGTAAATTTTGTGCAGATTGGCCTTGCCTTGCCCAGGTAGCTGTGAACCTGAAGCCCCAAAGTGTGTCTCCAGGTGAGCCCAGGGCAGTAGTGGGTTTCAATGGACTGTGAAGCAACAACTAAACTTGTGGGCTTTCCTTCCTAAGAAGAACTTCCCAATTCCCAGTGTGGCAGCAATATTTGGTAGGTTTCTGCTCTTCTTGGCAATTTTCCAAGCAGCAGCTTTGAAATCTCTCCTACTTCTCGGAGGACCTTTTTAAAAGTAGTGTAGAGACCAGGAAAAAAACCAAAACACAAAAACAGTCCAAAACCAAGATGATTGTATTATGCTCAGCGCTAGTTAATAATAATAATACTAATAATAATAATAATACTAATAATAATAATAATAATAATAATAGTGGTAATTCAGCACTAGTTAATAATAATAATAATAGTAGTGGTAATTTCAAGTGAATTTATGTGCGTATTCATCCATGTAAGTTGGAATCTATTTTGTGGGCAACACTTCTGGTAAGATTTCAGAACTTGCATCTTTAGAAAGAAAAAACAAATTAATTTATTTAAATGTTCAGAAGTACAATTGTAACAGCCTTTCTGCATTATTTGTCCCTAATGAGAACAAACTGTCATTGTCATTGTTTCCAGGCAACTACCAAGGAATACTTAACCTTACATGGGGGTCTCACAAACCACACATTATGCCAGGTAAAGCATGTCTTTGAAAAGAAACTAGCTCAAGAGATCACATTGAAACATTTTATTTAATCTTATTTTTAATTAGTTCTTTTTTCTTACTTTCAGAGCAATTATTTTTCTGTCAAAGACTTGCTTTCCTTAACTAGGAAAATCAAATAAAACATGATTTTCACGTTCTATTTTTAATATTTAACAAGCCAAGAAGTACTCTGAGCTACAATGGGGTCATTTGGAAAGATTTTGACAGCTTGAGAGTGTTGCCTCTTGATGAAAATGGGAAGAGCCAGTAAGAGAAGTATGATGGGCAGTTTTAGAGGCTTCCACAGAGACTGGAGCCTCATTATGCATCATGCATACTGCAAATGCCCATCTCTTTTAACAGACTACAGCCTGAATAAATAAGAAATTGATGGAGAAATGAGGGTACAGTGATGAGTGGCACAATGTGCAACAGGGGACACTCCACCCAAGTCCCAAACAGCATCTCATGAACTGAGGCAGGTGTCAAAAATTAATCCAGTCTGGCAGTGACCAAAATTACTTTTCACCTATTAAGTGAAAAAACATATATATGTCATTGAACTTTACTGTGCTTCACATCTGGCAGCATCTTAAACCAATTTTTGTGGTTGTATTAGAATTTGATCATCACCACGTTTTCTATCCACGCTTCTGAATGGTGCTTGATGACTAAATTGGCAAATAACTGGAATCTTTCTTCGGCAATTCACTGAAGTTTACATTTTCTCATCACAACACTGTTCACTTTGAAAGCTCTTATTACTTGGTGTAAAGAGCAGATTAAGCTATAAAATAGAATGCAATGAACAAACCCTACCTGCTTTTTACAACCACTGCCCAAGGAGTCCAAGGTCCAGTATGTTTTCTTACCCAGTTTTTTCAGCCTCTAGGGAATGTAGCGGAAAAGTGGATAAAGGTTCATGAGAAGATATTCTTATTGATAGTCATGGATAAGTTATAATTAAGTGACGTGCTTTTCTAGCAAGAGAAAAATTTCTAATGGAAACCAGTTTGCCAAATCTGAAGCCAAAGCAGCGCTGCTCTCTTGACCTGCGCAGAGATGGGCTTTACTGTCTTATCTTTGCCAATACACAGCTGAAATTCTTTTTTCTTCTAGCAAAAGAAAGTCATGTAAGGCCTGCACGGTGTAGCCTAAATTGAGAAAGAGATTTGTCACTTTTTTGACAATAATTCACGTAGACTCCAAGACAAATGTACTTCTGAGCAGTGACTCCGTGAACAATAAAGCAAACACTCTTGGCTACCTACCAGCCCATCCATCTTTTTAAATCATGTCAGCAGGCTTCAAATTGTTCACTAAGCTTTATTGTTTCATAGAGAAGGAAATAATTTGTGGTGAAATACACTGAGCCATTGAACTTTGCAATTGTTTATTACTTGGTCTTGATTTCTTGCACACTGCTTCTTCATCATTTACCTATCATTTGTTTTGGATGATGTGGTTTATCCTCTCTTCAAAACTGTCTGGATTGCATAGGTAAATTTGTAAACTGAACTGCTTAGGCCTTCTGCTTGTAATACCATTCCTCCACTGTTTGTAAAATCTGCAATAGTGCTGCTGTGTGTGTGATATTGTTGTAGGCAAGGTGTGAGTTCTGTCTTCTATCAAGAAAAAACAGGTTTAGGCAGCACGATGTGAAGCTTGCTGGCTTTTGTTTGAACTGGAAGACTGATGAACAGACTTTCTGGAAAGTGAGAAGGTACAGTTAGCGTAGCAGATGGATACAAAGTGGTTGAAGTGGCAAGTAAAGTAGGCTTTGTGCCATAAGTGACATCTTATGGTATAAGAACTACTCGGATAGGGGTCATTTCTGTGTCATGAGGAAGAGAGAGGTGACTGCATCTGTGCGAAGTCTGCTGTAATTTCTGTTGTTATTGCTGTTATAAATGGGTGTCCTAATTAGAACTGAGGGAATTTATGGGCAGATATGAAAATGTGGTTACTATAGTTACCAGGTGCTCCAGCTCAGTCAGGAAATGTGGCTAATATAATGACAGCCCAAGGGTAAACACATGAGGTAAATGATGAACAACCCCCCCTGCTTCAGGAGAAAATATTTTTCTTTGCATTTTTTTTGGTGGTTTATTTGCCAAACTAACATCTACCACTACAATTCCTTTTCTGTCCTTCCCTTTCTTGCAATGGACTGGTTTTGGTTAGACTATAAGGAGTTTTGGGGAAAAGAAAGTGCAGAATGAAGTAGCATTTAGAGGAAGGATACAGATCTATTTGCCTGTCTGTCAAAGCTCTCTGCTAAAATCCCTCCCCAGTCCTCTGTACATAGGCTAGACAGCAAGGTGAACTATGTGTATTTTCCCAAGTTCAGAAAGAAAACTTTTTTGTGGGTTTTTTTGTTGTTGTTGTTTAGGTCCCTAATTCCAGCAGTGACCCTTGATCTCACGACAGCCTGTGGATAGGGAAGGAGGAGAAAGGCAGGGAGACATTGACAGGGAGAATCCCATGAGAAAAATGGCATCTCAGAGGGATCAAACCCCACGGGAGTGGTTGGAGTGGGCTCTTGCTTGGTGCTGCCTACAGTCAGGGTCTGCATAGATTGTTCCATTTGTTACAAGGAAAGGGAGAATAGTGAAGTCAGACTAACTTCTGCTGCAATTTCTCTGGAGTCAACAAGATGTCACTACTGATTGTTTTGACATAGATTTTTTGGTCCTGAGTAATTACCTGTCCTTTTAGAAAAAGAAAACACATGAGGAGACAGAAAATCAGAACAGCTGCTGCTGAGGGAGCTGATCACCACCGCCTTAAACAGTGCTGACCATGAGTTGTTCTCTGGTTTTGAAGGGGGCATGCAAGAGGAGGAAAAAGCCTGAAGGATCTATATCCTGCTCAACAGAGATAAACTGCAACTATACTTATCAGTATGTTGATTGATCAGTATATTGCATGTTGCCTGATGTTACTGGTTGATGGAGACTAAAGAATGATTGCTCCATGATTCATTTGCTCTCTGTGACTGTAGGGCTGGACTCCAGTGACCTACAGCAGAGCCACAGCTGTAGCAATGAGAAGGTCAGTGTAAGGACTGTCATTGGCCATACAAGTTCCAGATCCTTTCTAGGGACTGCTGCATGCTGATGAACACACATTCTGAAGCTGAAGAACATTGAACATTGCCTGTCTAGTTTAGTCTCAGATACCTTGCTGAAGTGCCTTAATCAGACACCATGACCTCATTCTTGAGCCTTAGAGAGCGACAGGAACTCCAGAGCAGCTGGTTTACTGCATCCTGGCATTCTGCCTCTCCCTTAGCAAAAAATGCAAAAAAGGGCTTTGAGTGTGATTGCCTCAGATAGGGTCTTAGTCACAGTCATTGCTGTCATGATGAACTTGACCATCCTGAATGGTTTAAATTACTTGGGATGATGGATTTTATCCATTAGCAAGAAGGTGATATACCATGTCTGTCACTAGCCTTCCCACAGGAGGATTTAAATGTGCTGAGGTGCAGTGTCTGGGCTTCAACATTAGTGGTGCTTTATAAAATGAAGCAAAGTGCACATGAAAACTCATCCAGTCAGGCAGTGTCTCCTTTCTACCCAGAGCTTCTTGGTGTTGTGCCAGTGCCAAATACAGTTGAATTAGGTTCTCAGTGGAAGTAACCAGGCAGAAATTACATATGGATCCATGGAAGCGCATGAGATTCTGCTTTGCTGCAGGCTGTAGATCTTCAGGATTTGTCTTCTCTGGGCCTGTTTGATCTCTCTGTGGTTTAAGAGAGTGAGAATCCCATCCTACCCACTCTACTGTCTCTTCTGGGTGCCTCCTACACTCTGTATTAGTCAAGAGCTTCATAGGTTATATATGCATTTGAATTTTTGGTCAGGTTTAAAAATGTTCTGTTTTCCCCCACACCCAGACCAAAGGAAATTTGAGTCTACTTGTTTACATTGGGTTTCAATTTTGCAAAATGTTAACATTGACTCTTTTGAACTTCTTAGGATCTTGAACGTAAATGAATTCAGCAGCAGCATTGATATGTGTATCTTGCACGATGGATAGTGAGGGGACAAAATTCTTTAAAAATGCTCAAATAGAGAAATTGTGCTTGGCCACAGGAATTCTCAGTGATCCGTGCCCTTGTCACAGCACCGGAGAAATCCCATCTTCCTCACCTCATTAAGACCAAGGGCAACTGCTGTGCGCTGAATCTCTGAAAAAATGTGAAACTCAGTGCTTCAGACCTGCCTTTCTTTATGAAGGTGATTACCTAGGCTTCCTCCCTCCATGAATTAATAGTGTTAGATATACTCTACTCACAAAGCTGGTTTTCTTTCTGCTGCAAGAGTACAGCACACAGCCTTTGTCTGGTGATAAGCCTCTCCCTAATTGCCTAGGCTGGTTCCACTGTTTGAATTTTGGATTGGGCAGGTGGCTTGAGCCAATTTTTTATGCTTCGACGTTTTAGCAAGGCCCGGCTGCCAGGCCGGGTGAGCTGTGAAAACACTCTTCTGTAGGACTTGGCTATTTATCTTAGCCACATCTTTAATGCCAAAACAGTCCAGGAGCATCTAGCTCTGCTGTGGTCTATCAGCCTTGAGACAGTGCCATGGTTCACACTGAAGGGCCAACAGAAGCACTTTTCTTCTGTACAGTTTCTATATATTGGCTCTTGCAGAATGTTTTTGGAAGGTCAGTTTACATATCAGCCTGAACAGCATTCTATCTGTCTATTTTTCCCTTTGGAAGACAAAATCCAAGAACCCTTCAGTTTTTCAGGACACAGAAAATGTGTTCTTTCTCTGATAGCTGAGCTGGTATTGTAATACCATGGACAAAGTTTACTATTAGAAGTCAGTAAGACAGATTTGCAGACTGACAAGTTTTCTGGGTTGGTCTGGGGTACAAACTGACGAGCCTGGTCACTGAGATTGGAAAAGTACATACCTCATTTTCACACCTCATATTAGCACCAGGATAAACAAGACTAATTTTGAAAAGCAGTAGAATGAGCTGGAAAGTGAACTCCCAGCTCTAAAAGTGTTCAAATCTCAACACCTTTTGTCACTTGACTTCAGCCAGAGATAAGGACACTGCAAAATCCTCCCTCACATCTCCTAACATCTGCTTTTTCTCATGTTTTTTGGGCCACATGGATTCTTCAGCTGGAAGATGAAGATCCTATTGAGCAGTGTTTTCAAAATCTAGTTCATGCTACAGATGTACTAAGGATGAGTAATTAAGCTCCTTTGAGAAAGGCAGTCAGATGTCAAGAGAGTGAAACCCCATGTTGGTCCCACCAAAACAGCACCCCGATTGCCCTGAAGCAACATTATACAGCAGCATCATGACAGTAAGAAAACTTACATTTTATTAGACCTCAGTGAAGCCAGCCAACAGGGTGGAACTATGCAGGAATACAAATTTTCAGTGATGTTACTTCTCATTGAATAATGACTTGCTTTCAGGAGAGATTATAAAAAAAAACAAGAGAAAACATCTTAATAGTATATATCACCTGTGACAATGCAATAACTATGAAGTAATACATTTACATGAACTATGAAATCAGGCATTCACTTACAGGTGCACCATAGAATTTCTCCTGAAACATATCAAAATATTTCACTTTCAGTTTGATAAGAGAAATGACTGCTTAGAGCTCTCTATAAGCAATACCCAGTGGTGTCTAGCTCTGTATCAGGTTGTGCAGTTACTCCTTTGAACCACAAACCAGCAAACCTTCCCCTATGTGTGCAAATCAGATTAAAATTCAGCAATATAGAGGCACCTAGAACATGATAGCAGACAAAGCAGCAGCATCTCTGTAAAATGCTAGCCACGTCACTTGGAAATGGAGGAACTGGGAAAGGATTGGTAACTACCATCTGCAGAGATTCCTTTTTCAGGTAGAGCTGTGCTTTGGGGTAGCTTCATGTATGAGATAAAACGGTAGGACAGTATGGGATGGTGATCCTTAAAGAATGGGACAACTTTTCAATGTTTCAAGTTGGAGAAAGTAAATGGTGAATGGCACGTGAGGAAGTGAGCACTGTCAGGGCTCCCATCAGCTGTGGGCAACATCTGCGCTCGTAGATTAAACAGTAGCAGAGAGCAGGTTTTGGTTCTCAGGCCAGCTGGCAGGAGTTGACCTTGTCCACACTGTTAAACTCCTTCAGCTGAGCTGCATGCCCACATGGAAACTGCCTGTTGGACATAGTTCCTGGGTTGTGCTAATGGCAGAATTTGGGAAATGCTTTGTTGGCACAGGCAGCAGCATGCTGGAGCTGATCAGCAGCTATAGAGTAGCTGACTGACAGGCTCCTGAGCACAGAAGTGGTATCTGGCATGGTGTATTTGACTTGTGCAGCTTCAGCCCTTCTGCCTATCCCTGGATTCTTGTATTTACAGTCTGTTGTTTCAGAGGTCAGAATTATCATACATGCAGAAATTTGGTGAGGTGTGAGAAGCACTTAACGTCTGAAAGCACCTTAAACTCTTCTCTGACTTTCTGAACCTGATTCAGGCAAATCCTTGTTAGCCCTATTAATGACATGAGATGCCAGTGGAACCATGAATTTGGTTTGCAGTAGTGACAACTGCTGTTCTGTGAGTCAGACTTGTGTCACTAAGCTGTGACCCTTTGGAGCTCGCAGCCCCTCTGCCACTGGGAGAGGGTAAGTGCTGTAGGAAAGCTTACAAGCAGTATGGAGCAGCATCATCAAGCAGACAGGTTCTGGCTGCCCCAGTCAAACAGTTGTCTTTCAAGACATGTCCTAGATTTTAACCTATTGAACAAGAACACAACAAATCAAATGGAAAACACACAGTTCACTGCTCTCAGTTTTGATAGCATCAGGAAGGTCAATCAAAGATTAATGGGTGTAACTGTTTTCTAAGCCTATCTATAATGCTTTTAGCTTGGTTTCCAAAGGAAATAGGGTGTATGTAGTAATCCTCTTCTGGTTTTTTTTTTCCTTCCCAGTCATTCTTAATCTGAACAAATCTGACAAGTGTGTCAATTCTTACAAGTTTTGTCTATCCAAGTATAGGAGAGAGTCTGTCTGTGAAGAAAGACGGTACTTAAGCTCAGGGAAAGAGGAGCAGGGATTGCACGAGAAAGAGCAGTTCTTTAAACACCACGGCTGAGGGAAGAGCTGCTTCCTGAGTTTTCTCCATCAGCAGAGATCTGTGATAAAATAGGGCTCGAAAACTGCCTTTTGGTTACTCTCCATCACATCTCAGTCTTTTTTTCAGAGTAAACTTTGCAAATGAGACAAGGTCAATAAAAGCTGCTTGGGAAGGTGGGGCGGGTGTTCGCAACTCTACCCTGGTAGATAAGAGCAGTAGTTGCTTGAAAAGGAGGGTGATATCATCCGGCTTTGCTACCTAGAAGGAGCACTGCTGCACAAGCTGCAAAGAGATCCACCTGCCTGGTCCTGCAAAATGCCATGTGCTCAGAAAGCTGTGCACACTGCAACTTGTTCTTAACAAGTGGTAACAGACAAGAACAAATAGATGTGCTTTGCCTGGAATAAGAGATTTTCATACAGAGTATTTTGAATGTGCCCCGTCATTTCTGTGACTTTTTGTGTTTAATTTCAAATAACAGCCTAAATGCAAGGCTGAGGTTACAGAGCTGCATGCAAAACCCGAGACAGCTTTCAGGAAGGGAGAAGGCAGTAGGCAAAGGTATGGTTCATTATGCAATTTCTCTAAATTTTCTCTTCCTTTGTTTCTTTCTGCATATGTCTCAGCTTTTTCAGTGCCTCCCAACCACCTTCTATTTCTGTCTTTTTCTGTGAACCCCGTTGCTGCTCACTTTGTATTTTTTCTCCCCTCTCTCCCTCCCCATTACGTTATTATTCCAGATAAATCTCATTTATCTGTTTTCAGCCTTCTCGCTCCATTTAAGTCTTGCCTGAGACTGTTCCTTTTCTTCCCCCACCCCGCTCTGTATTTTGTCATCTTTGTGTCTGCTGATTCTGCCAGAATTCAAACACCCTGACTCAGGTGGACAGCAGATGTCCCTGGGCACTGAAGAGACCCTTCATTTGATGGTGACTAAAGGCAAGCTTGGGTATCTGTATTCTGATTAAAACAGTGTTGCATCTTTCCCCATCATGGCCTGGTTTTTCTGCAGCCCTGAGAGGGGTGGACGACTGGGTGTCATTAGGATTAGTTGTCTCGAACTGGAAACAGCAGAGCTGAACTCTGTTGGAGCAGCACTGTAGCTACCCAGTGTCATTTGACACAAGCCATGTGTGTTTGCAGTAGGCTGAACCCAGGAATGCTAACGGTGCTCCCATCCACCAGAGGCAGTGGAAATGAGCACTTGCTCTCAGCTATTTCAGCTTGCTATTATTTTGGACCATTGACTATGAAAGAAGTTCAAGCCGAATTGAACACAGATCACCTAGAGCTGCGTGTGAAAGGCCTCAGATAAATTAGAAGTAGAGCCTCTGGCCTCACGCAGCTTAAGTGAGCCATCATTGCGTATCTGCACTTAAATGCCAGCACTGCTCCTCCTGCCTCCGTGTTGCTGCACATTTGAGAGCACACAGCCTTGGCAAGGCTGGATTGCCACCCTACTCTCAAACACTGGCTGTAGGGATTGCCCTCCTCTGTGGCACTTGGTAAGCAAGCAGAGAAACTGCTGAAAATGAATAGGACTTGTGACAGTGGGGACTGATGTTTGTTCTGTCTACAGAAGCATGCAGGTAGCGATGGGGAGTCTCTTCTGCATCGTCCTCCATGTGACCTTTCTCCTTCACACCCAAGGAAGGCTCATTCNATGGGAAATGTTAGAGGACTACTTGGCTTCCATTCCAGACCCTGGAGCTGTGTGGCTTTGTGTGTCTGTCAGTAATCAGGAGTGGGAAAGTGACTCTTCTCTCTAATTGTCCCTCTAATTTTCTTTAATTGAGGAAATGGCTCTTTTTGTGGACATTTCTCTCCATTGGGCAGGTTAATGCTATGAAGGCCTGCTTTGGGCATCTTGTGCAGTGCTTGAATGAATGGGAGGAAAAGTGCCTCTGGCTGCATGGCATTTATTCATTGCCTCCTCCTTGAGAAGGAGGTTAGTGTATCACAGCATGATTAAGGGCGAGAGAATCTTACCCTAAATCAGAGAAAGATTGGGAAGAAATTAAAATTTACTTCCTCAGGCCACATATATATTTTTTTTTCACTGCTGTCTTTCCTCCATCACAGAGCTGTAGCATTGTTGGCACGTACAATCTAATGGGTACACCAGGGCCAGCAGCGTGATGGATTTCAGTGTCACAGAGAGAGTACTGAGTGAAGCACATAGGGGAAAAAAAGAGAAAAGAAAAGATCCTTGGATTTCATTGCACAAATAAATGTCAGAATGAAACAGGTCTGGCATGACTTCAGCTCACTGCTACCCAAAGTCAATCACACTGAAATGCTCATATAAGCAAAAAATACTGTACATTTGGCACAGGTCAAATATCAGGTCTAGAACAAACCTTTTTGACCACTTAAGTGCTGCTTAAAACTTAAGAATATACTTAGCAGCACGTCAGTGGAAGCTGGAACTCTTCACCCAACCTTTTAGCAAGGGTGATTAGTACTGTAGTTTGTCAAGCCTGGATTGGAGGGGTGATGCTGAGCCATGGGACCCCAACTGAAGCTTTCCTCATACCCTTTAAGAGCTGTTCATCGAACACAAGAGGTGTGTATCTTACACTGCGCCATCACCAGTCTTCCGCCTATTTTTTTTGTGCAGCACAGGTCCATATTTCCCATGGAGAGCTCAGGTGTCCCCAGCTCTTACAGCTAGGACCTTGGAGAAAAAAAGCAGGAGAACATCTCTCAGAGAAAAAGCAAAGGTGACTTGGCACCTCTGTGTGTTGCTGGCTGAAATGGAGGTAAGGGCATGGTTGTAGAATTTAGCAATGTGTGGCAAATTCAGGTCATAAACATGTCCACCTCCAGATGTGCTGTTTGCACTGCTGCTGTGTGACAGCAGCTCAGGTCAGCCCTTCTCAATAAAGATTTAGCCTGGACTTACTTGACTCAGGGTACCAGCTATTGCTGTTTAATGGCTTTTACTGGAAATCCAGGAAGCAGCAAAAGGCTGGGTTTGCTTTGCTTCATCCTTTTTCCTCACCACTTTCCACAGGCAGGCTTAGTTACCATTTGGAGCAAAACACTGGCTCTTCAAGGTAAATGAAAAAAAGCAAAGTTTAGAAGTACAAAAAGTCTTTATTTGTGGAAAAGTACCCTTTAAGACCCACCAAAAGTATTTTTGAGATTTTAATCACAAAATCATAGAATATTTGAGTTGAAAGGGACCCACTAGGATAAGCAAATTTCAACTCCTAGCCCTGCACAGGACAACCCAGGAATCACACCATGTACCTGAGATCATTGCCCAAACGCTTCTTGAACTCTGTCAGGTTTGGTGCTATGACCACTTCCCTGGGGAGCCTGTTCCAGTGTCCAAACAGCCTCTGGGTGAAGAACCTTTTCCTAATATCCAACCTAAACCTCCCCTGACACAACTTCAGGCCATTCCCTCAGGTCCTATCACTGGTGACCACAGAGATGAGATCAGTGCCTGCCCCTCCTCTTCCCCTCACAAGGAAGTTGGAACTGCAGTGAGGTCTCCCCTCAGTCTCCCCTCCTCCAGGCTGACCAAACCAATGAGCTCAGCCAGTCCTTGTATGGCTTTCCCTTCAGGCCTTTCACCATCTTCCTTGCCCTCCTTTGGACACTCTGATAGTTTAATACCTTTCTTACACTCTAGCACCCAAAATTGCCCCCAGCACTCGAGGTGAGGCCACCCCAGTACAGAGCAGAGAGGGACAATCTCCTCCCTTGCCTGGCTGGTGATGCTGTGCCTGATGCACCCCAGGAGACATCAAGGTTGGAAGACACCTTTAAGATCATCAAGTCCGACTCTCCCTTTAAACTACTAAACCCCATCACTCAATGCCACATCCAGACACCTCCCTGCAGGGCCTCTCTGCCTTTTATTTATAATATTGCTTGTTACAGCACAATCCCTTGTGCTTGTAGAGTCTTTCCAGAATCTGCAAAAAGCACAAAGCAGCAAAATATTCCCTAAGTATCCTGGCAAAGGGTACGCTTATGACCAGGTCCAGATTGCAAAGATATTTTCTTCCTTCATTAGTTCCCCTATTCTTGCAGGCACTACAAGGTGGCTTAGCACATCCACTGTTGTCTGGAAATACTCTAATCTTTATTTGCCAAAATGATAGTTTAAAACCAGAAACTAGCCTAAGAGGCATCATGTCAATTGAACAAATAATCCTGACAGTTTCCATGGCTCCTGCAAGGTTTTTCTTATTTAAAATAATAATAATAATAATAGTAATAAAGCTGAAAGCAGGCAATGAATCTTTGTGTAACCCAGCGAGGGCACAGACAATAAAATTGCTTTATATGTGTCCCTCTCTTACCCTTATCTTTCTTCAAAGTATCAAAAAAAAGGAGGAAAGCAATAAAACCAAATACTTTATAGACCATATAATGTAACACAACACCACGGTGCTGTATCTCTCAGTGACGCCAGGCTGCAATGTAAGGTGAGGGCTGGGTCCTGTACATAGCTTATGAGCTGCTACTTGAAAATTTGGTTTAGTTAATGTGGTACAGATGTCTGGAGTTACTTGTATGGTAATGCCCTTGGGAGTTGTTTTAGATAGAATACTACAGTATAAAATCAGGTCATTAACCATTTGGGATGGAAATCCCAGCTCTTAAGTGTCATTAGTACGTAACCTTAATGTAGAACAAAACTGTATGAATAACATGGTTTGGTTGGTTCATTTTTTTCTTTTGGTTTACAGGACAAAAATGGGAAACAAGGTAATTAAAACCTCTGGTTGTTCTTATTGAGAGAAGAGACAACCCCAGGGTGTTGAAGGAATTTTATTTGACCTAAATAACTGAATTTTTTTGTTTTAAACATATCATTTGTCTTGAAATTGAAATTCTATTTGCAGTGATAAGAAGCATTGAGTGGAAAATAACCTCGTGACTCTTCAAATATGCCTTAAAAAAATGGACACTGGCAGTACTCACTCCTATTTTCTTACCCCTGCCTCTAGTTTCAGTCAGCATCGTCATGAATTTGCCATGTTGACTGAATGGGACAGTTGACTGAGAGGACCTGGCATTTTTAGGAAAAGTGTGACATGTCACAGAAGGCATTCTTTCAGAAGGGCTTGTGATCACCTGGTTATACTTTTAAAGTAATTATCTTCTCTGTTTCTTTAGCTGTACACTTATTCTTCTTGTTCTTTCCTTTGGAAGATAAATATCCGTTAATAACATGTACACACTATATGGGGACAGAGCAATAGCTTCCCGTGAGGTCATGAAATCCTTCATAAAGTGTTTGCCCTCAAGCTGTCTGCTGTGTTTTGCTGGGACTATTCTTTGCTATCTGTAACATCATTGCTGCTGAATCCCTGGATGCCTCACATGTGGCACTTTGGGACATGAGAGGTGAGAGGATATTTCATGCTCTTCTGGAAGCTGTTTTGGTGTGAAAAGCAATGGGTCAGATTTACCCATTTCCACTACTTCATGATCCTGTATATAGGAAAAGAGGCTGTTGACAGCACAGATCAAGAGAAAAATATGTTCCTCAGTAGTGCATCCCTTTAACATTGGACAAGAGTAGACTGAGGACATTTCCATGGACTTGTTAACAAATTGCCTTCAGGGGAGAGACATGCTATGCCTATGCTTCTGTTTCTCATCAGTGGAGAAACTTTAAGGCTTGTTTGTTTTGTGGGTTTTTTTTTTTTTTTTTTTTTTTTTTTTTTTTTTTTTTTTTTTTTTAAATTTAATTTTGGACAGAAAGTACTCTGGCATAAACATCAAACTGGAAGGACTTTTTAAGGGTGGTCCCTTATGTTTCTTCTATTTCCTGCACAGTTTTTAGCAGAGATGTCAACTGCTTCTGTGGCAAAAAGCACAAAGTTAGGACATGACAGTGCTTAATTTGCAGCTGATCTTAAGTGTCTCCTTCATTTCTGATAATGAAAGTCAGTGAGTTTTCCAACATCTTTGGTTTCATTAGGTGATTCTCAGTGCTCTGGGATGAAGGCTTTCAACCAGTAATCCTCTAGAAATAGAGAGGTTCAATTTGTCACCCAGTTGCAGCTCAAGTAGTAGCTTCTTTGCATTTTTTTTGGTGACAAGATTGCATCTTCACCTGTGGAAAAAAACCTGAAAATTTTCTAGAATGGCAGTGCAGAAAGGAGTCAAACTTGCAGTTGGTACTTACGGACAAATGTCAGTACAGCAACCTCTGTTTCACTGATGGCAAATGAAAGGTAAATATTGAGAGTGATGGGTTTGTTTGAAGGACTGAAATGAAGCTTTGCTCTGACTCTCCAACGTGCCTTAATTTCTAGGCAGGGGAAACCTTTGCCCACCCTGAGAGGTGCACCAAGAGCAACTTAGGAGACTGCAAGGAAAGCCAGCCTCAAAAGTGTGGTTTTGTCACTCCTAGGTCCCTTCCACAAAGAGGAACAGTAATCAAAAGGCGCGCTGCTGCTGTTTGAGGAGAAGGATTGTGAGCATCTTCTTACTGCCTTTGTTGGGTCCAACGCTGCTCTGTAGCTGTTATAGCCTTACAAAATTCTTCCAGCAGTGCCAGACCAGTCTGAGTGGCTTTTAAAGGAGATGTGGTAGAGCAAGAGTGTCTTCGTTTGGCATGTGTCTGTGGAACAGCTTGCATCCACAACCAAATAATTTCATTTACTTGCTTTCAGTCCATGTTCTCATCTCTTTAAAATGGGCACTATAATGCTGTCTCATTATGCACAGACTTTATGGGAGAGGTTCAGTAATCATTATGAAAAGGTCACATGCTTCTGTGAAGGGCACCTATAAATGAGTCTATAAATAAATAGTCTGGAAGCCTTTAGGAGAGGCTAACAACTTATTTATCTTTTATCCTGCTGGTTGCAGGGGATATGTAAAAGCAAGAGCATACTGCTAATTAGTTTAATGCTGGAATTTTGGTTAGGGGGCATTGAGAGACTGCTGGGTGTAGCAGTTGGCTTGATATGACACCTGACCAGCACTTGGCTCATACCAATGCACAGTGTGGCTCCACGAGATCCGTGCTGAGCCTCACTGGGGACTGTGTTTCTTAATTGGGAAAGGATTGTGTTTATTGTGATGATACTCACTGCTAAATATGTCATCAGCAACTCTGGCACAGCTTTTTTCCACTTGGCTTAGAGGAGAAAAGCAACATTTCCTAATGGTTTTTATTGACTAGTCTGAGTGCTGCTGGTTGTTTGGTTAGCATTCAAAAGTCTCAGCTCTGGACCTGAAGCTGTCTAGCAAAAAGCTGGTTTCATTCCACACTCCAGTGGTGCTTAAGGCAGGTAGTAAGGAACACCTTGTTTGCTTTTGAAGTCATTATATTTTTATGGGAGAGGACCCTCCTGATCTGTCTGTATACCAGTGGGATGGATACTTTTGTTTGCCACCTGCCTGTGCAACAGGTTTTGGCTGCAAGAGAAAGGTCTGGGGTAGAGCACAAAAACAATTCTTTGGGGTGGCAAGAGATAGGGGAAGTCCTAGGGTGACTTAGAGGATGCCTCTTTGAAAGGCTTCTCCCTTGGGCAGCTTGTTTAATTGCTTCAGTATTACTTAGCTTTTTGTCACAGGAGGTTCAGCACTTCCAGCTGCAGAGAAGCAGACAGTCTCAGTGTGGAGGTGCTCAGAGCCTCTGACACATGATCCTTAACATGCAGCTCCTTAGGAGACCCATCCAACTCCTTGATCTCTGGCTGCAGACTGAAGCACTTGAACTTGACTGTAGGACATAGAGTGCCCACTTCCTTTTCTCTCTGACTAAGGAGACTGGACTTACAAAGGGTGTTCAGTCCCAAAGCATTCTGGTGCTTCTGAATCCAATCTGCTTCAGGCTGCAAATCTGCTTAGTCCTCTGACTGTTCCCTGTGTCACATAGTTTAACGCCAGGTAAAGAGAGAAGAAGTTAGTTATTCATTGTCCTACCCTCATCTGTCTTCTGAAAGAATTAAGCCAGGCTGCATGTTTATTTTAAATCTGGTTTAAATATCCAAGTTAAAAGACTGGCCTTTTTCTTTGACAGCCTGATCCCACCTGGGTTTGCTTTTATCAGCATCCTGAATGGAATAGGGCTCAAACACTCAGTGGCTTCATGACAGACAGTCTCATTTCTACCTGCTGGGCTTGCACAGGATGGTACTGGGTGTTGCACTCTTTGCAGATGGGATTTTAATGATTGCAACCTTTCTTCTGTTGCAGCCCTTCCTTTCAGAGAGGTGGGAAACACGTATGTGTCCAAGAAGAGAAAGAGCAGAGACTACTTAAAAAAGGAAATGCCCTGATACAATAAGAAAAGAAAAGGTGAAGCCACAGACTTTGTTCCTCAGTGCAAGATGACCCATCTCAGGAAGGCAGATTTGGTAAGTAGCTCTGTCTTCAGACCACTGTCTCGTTTGAGTATCTCAGCACACAAAATGTTCTACTTTGGTGTTTGCACTAGTTTGATTAGGCTGGAGAGAACTGCAGGGCAGCCCCTTTCTCTGGTGGCACATTGAGACATTCAGCCCAAGAAACAGGAAAATGCCTGCTACAAAAACATAGAGGAGCTACAGCAAAAGATGCAGCTGAAGAGCATCCACATTCAGGAGGGTTCCCAGCTAGTGCTAGAGGAACAAATTAAGCAATGTGTTAGCACATTGCAGAATAGTCTAGCATCTGTCTGGCCCTTCTGAGCACCTAGGGCAAGCTTATGGTTGGGATTCAATTTCTTCAGAGGGACAGTGCCTGAAATGAGGTAGCTGCATGTATTAATTGAGCCACATGGGAGCTGTTCCATTGGCACATCCAGCAGAGCAGTTTTATTCTGTGTCAGATACAGCAATATCTGCTGGATTCTTCCCTTTGCTAGAAAAACATAGGGGTCAAAAGAGCCTAAGCTTGGGCCCCAGCAAGCTGGGCAGTGTCCTCTGTGTGTTGCCTTTCAGTGAGATAAAGGACTGCATCTTCAGAATCATTTGGTCATTTGACCTCTTTCTTTTTCCTTAGAGGTCTTCCCTTCTCCTCCAATCCCTCTGCCCCAACCCAAATCCTTTTCTCACAAGAGACTTCTCCATTTTACTTCATGCCAGCCTTCTGAAGATTGTTGAGCCATGTATGAGGTGGGACAAGCTGAAGTAGAGCATAGATGGAGGCATTCTGGACAAATACATCACCAGGTTCCTCAGAAGCTTACAGCAGTTCTCTCTTTCTCACAGAGGTGTTGCCTGTTTCTCCTGCAGCTTATTCTTAGTCCAGAGCAGGAAGATAACTTTTCTTTGCAACTTTAATCATCACTGAGGAGCGTTGGATCTTTGCTGGAGGGAAACCACACATTTTTGCAAGCAAAGATAAAAGTGCTCTGATGACCACTAGAATTGACTTTCCTTTCAAGCAGAACAAAACGTTTTTGTCAACCTGAGGCTGCTTTACTTTGGGAATCTCTAACAACGGGGTTTATAGTCTTTGCCAGCCGAAATACTGTCAGTTCTTCAGGCTCCGTTTCAGGCATTAGTATGTGTGTAATACATACATACATATGTATGTATGAGTTTTCCAGACCAAACTTCACACCATATAAAAGTATATGGAGCCAGGGGTAGACAGGACATAGCATTAGCTAGACTTACATTTACAGTGTGTTATAGTTGTAAGAATCATTCATTCAAGCCCAGATTTTTGCTATTTTCATTGCTGCCCAGGTGCTCTCCTGGAAAATTTTCACCTAAGAATTTCACCTAAAGAGCTACTGAGTTAATATATATGTATCCCATTTTCCCCCCTAGTAAGCTAGTGAAATAAGAGCAGTTTCCTCAACATCTTTCCTGTGTGGAGTTGTTTTTCCTGCAATACCAGCAAGACACTTCATCACTCTTCGTTTATGTTTCCCCTTTTTGAAACAGGCATTAAAGGGTTGGCTCGCTAGGCACATTTTTAACAAGAATAAATTCAGCTGTACACATGAAGATGGCAGATATTGAATAAGAAAATGCTATCCCAGATCAGTATCTCACTGTCCAAGCTGTGGCCTGGCTATGGGAGTTGCCAAGTAGCTCCCGTCAGCTAAAGTATTCTTAAATAAATGATAATATTTTTTTGTCTCAAGTTAGATGATGATCAATTTGATGCTGGCTGACATTTATATTTGCAGTCCTTTCAATTTTTAAGAAAGAGAATTTTTTTTTACATTTGCTAATGGAGGAGAAGTGGGGATATTTGTTCTACACTTGCCTGCTCTAGACAGAATATTTCATCTCTATTTATATTTCTTCTTTCTACAATGGGCACAGATATTTTTGTCTCATTATTCATAGACTTCAGTGGATTAAATAAGCAATAATGGTGAACAGGCCAGATTTCTTATTTAGAAGTTCCAGATCAACAAGACAATGAATAAATAGGACAAACAGATTTAGCGAAGGCTTACAGTGTATTAACTTCATCTCATTTCTCATTAGTTTGGTATTGAGCTTGTCTTATAGTCTGGTGCAGTCATACTGTGTATAAAAATGTGCTCTCAGAAGCAAGTTGGTAGTTTCTGAGATTTATAAATATTGATGGTTGAATGTGGCTCCCGCGTGTGTCATGACATTTCACACTGGAAAAGAAGAAAGTTGCAGCAGCTGTGCAGCATCCCAAGATCCCTTGCCACCAGCCTTTTTTCCTCTACTGTTCAGCTTTTCTTTTCCACCCTCCTGGGAACAGAGATGTCTTTCTTTTTTCATGGGTTTGAACCTGCTTGGGAAATAAACATTCTGCACACATAAAGGCTAATAGTTAACTGTTAATTTTAGGCTACTCTTGTTAAGAACCCCACCTCTTACATGCACCTTTGTACTGTGCCCTCAGGCATGGTCAGAGGTTATTCTCTTCCACGTCTTGGATAGAAGTGTCAGAGCTGTAATGGCTCCGTTCTGTGAATTAGCTGCTCAAATTCTTTCTCAGTCCTGGAAATAAACAATAGATAGGTCTTGTGTCTCTAAGAAGTGAAGCACGCACCCTTCTGTCTCTGCAAAGATCGTCAGGTTTAAGAGAACAAAGCAGAAGATATTTGCATGTATCTTGCATACTTACTGAAATGGAAGTGACACTGTTCTTAAAAGCAGAGGTGTAGAGAGAAATCCAGGCTATTGATTTTTGAACCAAGCGCTTTTGTTCCAAGGGAGAAAGTAATTCATTCTTACATTAGACTGTGGTTACATTAGATATTGGAAATTTGTATAGCAAGACAAAAAGGAATTGCTGCCCTCAAACTTATGTAAGTCTGCATCTTCTCTGGAAAAACCCCTGGGTAGCTGCAGCATTGGTGACATCTCATCAGCTCCGAGCAGGAATTGTCCCAAAAGAGGGATCTTGAGTGCTTTGTCATGCAAGTTTGCAGTTTGGACAAGAGCAGCTGAACACTGGTCACTGTCTGACAACTGCCTGTGCTGCAGCTTCCTCCTGTAATGAGCAAGTCAGAGTGCTTTGTATTTTTGTGTTTATATGTGTCTCTGTCTCAACAGCTCTTGTGACATTGTCTTGCTGTGGAAATTTGCTGTTACAACAAATACTGTACTAACTGGAGATGAGATGTTTTAGGAAACAGCTCTGCTCGTACTATGATAAATGAACAGAAGGACTATTTTATAGTGCTTTTTGGGGAGAAGAAAGAAGTCCTGTTTCCCTCATTGCCTCTATTTTTGAAAAGGATTATCTTTAATTTGTCTTGGTTTGCTGTCTTGTTGAGTTTTTCGGGGTTTTTTTCCGACTGCTAGACCACCAGAGCAGCCCAGTATTTGGGAAATTTTCCCAGAATATGTTGACACAATCAGCTTGTTGTCTGTCAGTGTCCACAGCTGCTGTGCTGGGAAGAGAAAGGGACCTGCTTATTATTCACTGATGGTTTGTTGAATGCTTAGAGGCAAGGATTCCCAATTCTCCCTTCACCTAACTCCTTCATTTATTCTTCTGAGGAGAAAGCAATCCTGTTTGGGAGATACAAAGGGGATATAATGGGGTAAAGTTGGGGTAGTTCTTTTCCTAAAGCAATTCCACCCTATTGCAAGACATATACTTTCACATGGGTGAATGGGGAAGAGATTTCTTGCCCAAATACTGCTTAGCAGTGTGGGGTGCACAGGCTTATTATCTATGACTGGCTGACAAAATCATGGTCTGGTTTTGTCTCCTCCTATAAAAAATACAGCCTGGATTCAGAGAGACAGGGTGGCATTTGTTGCCCCCTCTTGTCACACATCTGTGTGCATGTATGCTTGTGTCTGTCCCCACTTAATTGCAATTAAACCCAGTGCCTGGATGCAACCCAAAAGTCTCATGCGTGCTCCTGTAAATTTTATGAAAATAGGTGTCCAGATGGAAAACAACTGTGCTGCTGAGGGAAGGCCTTCCAAATTCATGCTGTGTTAGACTTTGGGGAAGCCACACAGTGGAGCTTCTCGGGTCATAGGATACATTAGCTCTGTTGAACTCAAAAACCTACCTGTTGGGAGTGTTTGGTTTTCAGACTGCCAACAAACCCCTAAAATCAATTAGTCGTGCAGCTCTATTTGCAGTACGTATTTTCCTGCTGTTCACAGGTAGGAGCTTTTTTCTGTTATCACTAATTATTTTTGCATTCAGCTTTTCCTGCTGGTTAAGGCAGGGATTGCTTTTTGTGCAGGAATTAGATCCCAGGTACCTTCTGAGTTTTTCAAATCTGCTGTAAACCACTCTGAATATCTGCAGTGGTATTTGTTTGTGTCTAGCACACTTGATGGGGAAGGAGAAAGACTGACAACTGCTTAGTCTCCCCCCAAAGCTTTGGCATTACACTCTGGGGTAAGAAGTCCACTTTTTCTTCCTATGGCCAGAGCTCCATATTTCTTAGATTCAAATGGATCTTCACAGTTCAGCTCAGGAAGCAGGAAAATGCAATTGTTTGGTTACACTGACTTTAGTACATTGTGTTTATACCTACTGGTGTATGCACATGCATTGCAATCTGTTGTAAGATTGATCCAGGACTTTACATTTCTTAAAATTAAGCATTTTCCTTTGTTGTTGAGATCTTCTGTGATGTGTGGGGTGTGGTTGTTTCACGATGGGGAAGCGATGCAAGGCTGGGTGCTAATTTTCCAGCAGTTATCATGGCCCTAAAGGATGGATAACCCCAGCAAAATTCACCATCCTGGCTGTGTCTTTTGCAGACAATTGTCCTGCTAAGGAAAATGGCATAGAGAAGAATGTTTCCAGTTAATTTGCTATGTTCTCTACAAAACCTCATCCATCAGTTTCTTTATTTGCCAGGCTGAAGGGGATCCTCCTCATCATCTCTCACTCTCCTCCTGCAACTTGCTCCACTTGTTCCTCATCTGCCTAATTCCTTTTCTGCCTGTCCTCAGCTTCCTGTCCCTAATTCCATCAATCTGCAAGTGGTTTCCCAGGAAGGAGATGGCACATTCTGAGGCTCATGCTAAGCTGTCCAGTGTCTGCCCAGTTGCTTGGCAGGGCACAGGGAATTGGTGAACTCTGCTACTCAGCCCCAATTTTCACAGTTTGCTCCAATTCATCTGAGAGATTTCTACCCTCCCTTCCAACTCAGTTGAAACCAAGCAAGCAACTCAAATGCTGTTAAGAGGAACCTTTCAGAAAGGCACAGTGCAACCATGCAAACACACACACTTAGAAAACCAGGGCCGGAAACATGCTGTTCCACCTAAAGGGTAAGAACATAATAGGATGTTCTCACTCCAGCAGTGTTTCAGGGTGATGTGTGAGAGCAAAATTGCAAACTGTCTCTATCTTTGCCCTATCCAGTAGCTATCCTGGAAGCAGATAATTTAATAATTTCATTCTTACAAGTTCAGCTCCTCTAAATGACCTTTAAAATTTATTTGCTTCATTTACTTGGGTTTTAAGAGATTATGCTTAAGTAATGTTTTGCCACATTTAATGTTTTGTTGTATTTTAATTTAGTCTGTAATGATGGTCTAGATTAAATACTAGTAGCAACATCTGAAATTATTAATCAACAAAAGATGACAGATAATGCATGTTAAGTTCTCTCTGTATTTTGAATCATTTATCTCCCAGGTAACATGAGAAGAATGTTAAATCCTACTGGAACACATTCTTTGGCTGATGTAAATCAGCAAATGTACAGCAGCTGAATTTCTGGCCCATTATGTTTTTCTATGAAAGATGTCTTTGCCTTCTGAGTATTAATTATCCATGATTCTTTTACTTTTCTTGTTTTCTGCCTTTGCAGGTGCTGCTAATTCTCTCAATTTCTTCCAGAAATGGGAAAATTTATCTATATTAGGAAATGTGTTCTTCCTTTCTTCAGTAAGCTGCATTTTCATTTTTGGCATCCATATTTAAATCCTAATGCACATAAAGATATGAATGATGTGGGTTTTACTGCTGACAGTTTTAAATCCTACCATGCATCAGCTGCATAGACAGCTTAACCCCTTCTTGTTCTGGCAGAAGACCATGTACTATTTTGCAAAAGATGACCATGTCACACACTGCACAGATGTCTCTGTCATCAAACTGCCCCCATCTTCAAGTCCCAAACTTAAATTAGGTAAAAATAAACGATGCAGCAAGGCTGGTTGCTGGAGAGGGGATGAAGGGAAGGCTCAGAGTCCCTTACCCCACAGCCTGCTGGCACTGGCAGGTGCACCAAAAGCTCCCACCCAAAGGGATGCAGTTTAAGAGGTTCCTTTCCCCTTCCCTGATTCCCCCTTCAGGAGAGCTCAGGGTGAAGCCCACAATTTCTGGGCTCTGGAATAACTTCCCATGTCCCGCTGCTGTATGTGAGGGGCATTTCAAGCACAAGTGGGTTGTTTGTCAGGCCAAGGAGTATCCCATGTTGCTCCAGAGGAATGCATCACTGGTGACGTGCTTCCAGCAGGCATGATTGGAGCCACAGCCATGGGAGAAACCCCCTCCCCACAAGCCTGTGTGTGCGATTTGCCACCTCCCAGTGTTTCCCTCAGGAGCTGCAGCCTGGATAGAACAGGGGAGAGGGTTAATCCTTCTGTCTCTACAAGAGTTTAATTGGAAGGGAATTGTCTTTGACTTAATTTCCTCTCTTGTCTCCGCTCAAGCCTAGTGGATCAAAAGAAATGCAAATTGAAAGATAATATTTTGGATGTGCCTGATTTTAAAGTTGAACATGAATAATCTTTCATGCCTCTGACTTAATGTCTGTATCATTTTTGTCACAAAAGTCTTGAAACAATGAGTATTTCCTTGTGTCACAAAAAGAATTTACTTTTCGTCAAGAGAGGAAACCTGAGTGATGCTCTCATGGTATTAAAACACAGCTACTAATTGCCTCATGTTATCAAACCTGACATTATCCTTTACAGTCAAATACCATATGTTTTATTTTATAATGAGAGGGCAAAGACCCCGTTACTACAAAGTATCAAGCTACTGCATGGTGGGTGCCACTATATTGTAGAGTTTATTCACAGAGAAATTCAATTGGCTGATTATTAGATTATTGGTTAATGCGATTTAATATAAAACCCTTCTTTTCATTTTTCTTTCCTCTTCCTTTATTTCATTGTTGTTTTGAATAATAGCACTGAGAAAGTATTTTTCGAGTGGTTAACTTAAGTTTGCTTTCCAACATCTCTTTATTTGTGAAGAAATGAATTCAAAGGTTCTGTTTTCTTTTTAGTGCTTGTGAAAATGAAGGATAGTTGTGCCTGCACTACAAGAAGGGTGATTTAGGTAAATGTCTCTGAGGCAGCTTGAGTCAATTTAGCTTAGACTTGCCCTGAAATTCTCTATTGCTTTGCTGCAAACCTTCCCAAGAGAAAAGATTTACTCTTGCTGAGCTGTATTGGAGTCGAAGGTAGTTTTGTTGGTGTCTTACATTATGGCTGACAAAAAGGGTAGAGAAAAATGCTACATTGAACCACATCAATGGGGAGGCGAAAAGATTTACTCACTTTTTCTCCACATGTTCATCTTGGGGTGATGGATGTCAGTTGTCATCTCTAAAATTCACATCAGACTTACCCAAGAAATCTATAAGGATTTTTTTTATTTATGGTTTTCCAAGAATTCCTCATTTTCGAAACACACACAAGAGATTTTTCCACAACTGCTTGACTGTAGATACTAGAACCCTACATTTTGGCTGACGCATTGGTAAAATAATTCTCAGGCCTACATTCAGTCCTAGCTTGGGAAGGCCTAAATATAAATTTATGGAGGGAAAAAACCCCCAAAAAACCCCGTCTCCTTCTCTGCCATTCAGACCATACTGTCCCAAGAATGTGCTCCAGGTCTGCACCATGGAACATATGGGAAGGCAAAGCCCTGAGACAAAACAAAGCAAGAAGATGCAAGGGTAAATGCTGTTTTTCCATTACCGTGGCATTTATTCATAGATTGGGAGAAATAAGTTGTGCCTGCTCTTGGAACAGAGCCATTCCTTTGCTCATGCAGAGACATCTCTCAAGCCAGCTGTGCTGCCTCTGAGTTCCTTGTTATCAACTCTTAGGAGCGTGGGTGAAAGCAACAAAATCATGACAATGATAAATGCTGCTTCTTTACACACTCACACGGTGCCAGCCTGGTTTGTGGTCCAAAAGCCCCACTGTGGTCTGCCTCCGAGTAAACAGAGTTATTAGCAGTCATGGGAGGCTGCGAGGTTGGAGGTTCGAGCTGACCAGTTGTTACAGAAAAACAACAGATTCCTTCTCTTCTTCTTCTTCTTTTTTTTTCCTGGGTTCCTTTTGTTGCTAAATCTTTCACACACCAGAGAAGAGCACTGCTGTTGTCTGGTGGCTAAAAGCAAAATCACATAAAGCAGGAAGAGAAAGGAGAGTAAAACAAAGCTGTCTCTCGCCCTCAGCTCGTTAACAAATGCAGCAAGCAATCCCGTGGGTGCACCAGGTAGTGCCCCTGGGCTGGCACGGTGCCCATCTGTGCCATCTGCTGAGGATCAAACCTTCCTCTGCTCCTGATCACGTAGAACCTGCTGCAGCCAGGCGCTGCTTTCCTGCTGGAATCACTGCGGCACACAGCCAGCCCAGGTTAGCAGTCCGATAGCTTTTGCTAAAAAAAAGGGGAAGGGAGGGAGGAGCGTGCACCACATCTTTGTATTTTTGCAGTTATAATCTCTGCTGTGGTATTTGTGAGTGTAATAGGACATTTCTCTAGCTATTTATAACAGGTTGGGGCAAGTGTCCTGCTTCCCATACGCCATCTCACTGAAATGGCTCTTATTGCTTGCTGAGTACAACTTTAGGTGCAGGTTAGTGAAACAGCCACATTGGAGTCATTGACATGATTAGTAGGTTGAAGGAGAACAATAAATAAAAATATGTTGTGTGTATTATGAGATGCAGGACTCAAAATGACAGGCTGTCATACAAAAGTGGGAACAAAATAGGAAATTAAGACCCCAAAAAAAAGGCAGTGGTAAAAAGCTCGGTATTTTATTCCATGTGAGATGGTTTCTTTTCCTTAAACTGGCATGTTTCCTAAAACAATATTGTTTAAGGAAACAGCTGGTCCTTCAGAATGTTTTCCTTCTGCTGTGTATCATCTGCCCAGCGTTCTGCTCTGATCAGAAAGGTAAAGAGTATGAGAACAGGGAAGGTTGAAGGAAGAAATATTCCATGCCTCTAAACGACAATGCAGCTGCTCCAAGCAAAGTCACAGAACTATAAGAGAAATGCACTTCTAAGTTAAGCATTGACATTTTCAGAAGGAGAAAATACATCCCAAATGTAATAATTTTCTTTCAGGTTTTACAAGGCCACAGCATCAGTACTTCAAATCTATAAGAATGTTATGACTAGTGTCTAAGATTATGATAAAGCCATCTAATTTCCACAGTGCAAGGAATTTACAACAAATTTTGTAAAATCCGTAAATCTAGAAGTCTTCCATGTGAACAGAATTGTGTTGTTCTAGTTTTAAAAATTGAAAATATAAGATGGAACAAAATGGTTTGAAATGTCATGTGACTGTCCCCTTGGATCAGATGCTGTTAAAAAAGCCTCTTAGGGTTGGAAAATTAGGTTTTAGTTCAACTTCTGCTGGTCTGTGTTAAAGAAGAGTTTGATTTAGAAGCCTTTCTGTCTAAAAAAAACCCAATCTTTTTTGGGGCAGTGCCCTATTTCTCCACAGAAGAGTTTAATTTCCAGTCTCATAAGCCTGGGTTCTTCTGAGAACTCTCACCTCTGGCATTTTACCTTTTGGGGTTTATTTCTGCTTTCAAAGCTGGGAATCTTGGAGACACATCAAAATTAAAAGCAGGATGGGTGAAAGAGGTGTTTTGCCAGGAACAGTGCAAGTTTTACGTGATGCTACTTTTAGACTGCTTTTCTTTCAACCTGAATGGGCTCACTATACTTCAGAGCACTTGCAAGAATAGCTCATACATTGATATGTGATGTTGGGTTTGAAGTGTTAGGCAGACACCCTAATAAATACTGTGATATTTAGAGAGGATCAATGCTGAGTGACACCTAGTGAGTTATTAACTTTTATTTTGTTCATTTTGCCATCTGTCTTTCTTCCTAAGCTTCTCGTGATCTCAAATGCAGATCCAGTAGTTTAGCTGATTTTGTTCTGAAGCAGCTCTGATGGACCAAAACCAAAATTTAAAGGCAGATTTGCAAAGTTTGCCAATGCTGATCTGGAAGTCAAATACCCAGGTGTTTTGTAGGGTGAAAATGCTGGAAACTGCATATCCACTGAGAGTTTTGAGTCCTTTTCAAAACCTAGCATTCGTATTGCCACCTCTCCCTGAGATCCTTTGAAGAATACAATTCTAAATGTGCATGTTGAGCATTTGAAAATTAACCTTAGGGTTCTTTTTGGAAACAAATCTGCAGCTCTTTTGAACAGAGTTAAGGTAACTACTGCATCCCCTGAACTCTACTGATATGGTGCAGACAGATAGGAAAAGAAGCCATCAATGCCTTGCATCAATACTTAATTGTGTTTGACTAAAGCACACATTTGTTGGAAGCATGTACTCCAAAAACCATGAAGATGTAATTTTTAAAATGTTGAAATGAACTGGCTAGAGCTTTTTATTTTTGCTAAAATACAATTCAATGCTTTTACATTTGAAAAACGTCATTTCTGTTTCAAGAGATTTGTTTGAGACTGTAACCAAAGCCGAAGAACAGCTGTACCGCACAGGCACAGGAAAGAAACTCTTGTCTTTTCCCCAAAAATACATGGAAAACCCATAGTTTCTGATCTTGCTACAGCTGATTTACTACAGTTTTAACTTGGCAATCTAAAATCATGTGTCAGAGACTTACATTGCTTTAGTTTTACCAAAACTCTTTCTCTTACGTAGCTCAGTATCAGCTAAAGTTGGGTTCACTATTTTTTCCAGAGCAGGATGACAGGATCAGAATCCCCTTGACTCTCCCTTGGCAGCCACTGCTTGGGCCGGACACCCAGTTGGAAGCAGCCTCAGGAAACAGTGCTCAGAGTAGTCCCTGCAGCTGAAGAAAGAGCCTACACCAATCCCAGGGCTTGCCTGTGGGTCACCACACTGCTTTTGGAGGACATTTTTAAAGAGTTGTGTAATTCAGACTCAAAGGATTACACCATGGTGAAATCGGGTACTGCAGTTACTGTGGAGAGGCACAGCATTTGGTCTGGGCTAACTGGAAATAGTTCACTTTTTTCCTTTTCCAAGGAAAAAGTCTCTTCAGCCTGACTTAAATCATTCAGTTCAATGTCCACCAAGAGTTTCAGGTTGCTCATTTGGGGGTTGCTACTTTAGGCTTTGCCCTTTTTGCGTGCCACCTCCACACATTTCTTTTTGAACCCACTGGCATGCAGTACTCCAATTCTTGCTTTCTTCTTTCCTAGGCAAAACTGCTCATCAGATAACCAGAATTTGCAGTTTCCCTCTGCCCCAAGCTGGGCCTTGGGCTGTAGGAATAGCTGCAGGCTGCTGATCTCCTAAGAAGCACAGGATTTGGGGTCTAACTGTGTCACAGTGCCAAGAGTATTTATCTCTTTTTGGTAAGTATGCAACGTGGGCATGCATGTAGCTTTTATGTAGTCCTGCTTTAGGTGAGCATCTGAAATTCTTCTCCAAATGCTCTCTTGAGCCTATGATTCAGATGAGTACATCCCATAACAGTCCTGGTCTGTGCTGGAAATGTTCATACAGTAAAATCTACTCAGGGTTTCTACTAGTTGTGCTGGACTTGGTAGATGATGTTGTGTGGAGAGCGTGCAGCCTGAGCAGAGTTTTGTGGGGGCTCTTGGGCTGACCTTTTCTAGCTTCAGAGCTGTGCATGGAATTAAATGCAGCAGGGAGAACTGCAGGGCTCCTTTTCCTGAATGATAGAAGTCCTTCTCATCAGACATGGGGAAGCTGGAATTGCTGTATGCCCCCCTGTACTGATACAACACTGTGTCTAACATTTAAACAACAGTTTAATTTTTCTTGGGAGAAGATGTCTCTAAAATTCCTGGGGGAAAAGCAAAGTAAACCTTCAGAAAACTGCAGATGGAAAGCTTGCATTTATGTAAAATGGAAACATGCTGCGAATCATTGGAGAAAACCTATATTTTCTTGCCAATTATAACAATATTAGGTAGCAGTGAAGGTTTCCAAGGCAACCTGGCCACGGGTGCATTCACGTGGAGTGTGTGTGACTACCTGCTTTGTCAAGCCAATGGATGCATGTCAGAAGGTGGTGTGTGGGGGGAGAACAGATCATTTCATCAATCTACACTACAAAAACTATCTAAAAGCAAAGGGTTTGGGGCTTGCTTTCTTTCTTTTTTTTTTTTTTGGTGTATGTCTGATTGTGCCAAGCATTTCACTGCTTGTCTAGAATAGTAAAGATATAGGAAGAGGCAAATGTGTGGGAGCCAGTCTGAAGACACCTGGCTGGTGGGGGCTCCATGGTTAGAGGAGGCCTTCTGGGCAAGTTAGTGTGAAGTCTGCTCATAAATTCTCTGCGGATGTAAACAAATGCACAGCATCTTCCCTGAATAAACTTTCTTCTTTTGCCTGAACTGACACCAGCCTGTATTTCCCAAGGTGCTAAACCAAAGGAGTTCTTCCAACACCCAGGTTTCCTGCCTTCAATTGCAGCGCTTTGTACCGTCTTGTCTTTTCCTGCCCCTCATTCCTCTCCAGTACATCTTTATTTGGTGTATTGGAGCTTTCCTGGCCTCTCCAGCTGTCACATAAAGCACAGAGAGCACAACACAGTGTGGTCCTCCCATATGTTTTCTTCAGGCCATCACTCTTTTTTCCTCTGAAGAGTCATTGCAGTTAAATGTTGTATGAGGACCCTGCTGTCGGTGTCCAGGGAATTCATTGCCTTGTCTTTGACCTTTTAAAAGCTTCCAAAAACCACAGATTAGGTTTGTTTAGAAAAAAAATCCATCAGGGCTGCCCAATACCTGATACAGCTGTGAGGAAAATAAAAAAAACCAGCCCCGTAGCCACCCAAGGGAAATGAGAAAGGAACGTGGGTCATGTTCATCAGTCTTGACTGCTTTCCAGATTTCCAAGGCAGCTGTGACACAGCCATGATGTAGAGCAGTCCATCCCTCTCTTCAGCTGCTCAGGTAAGCTGAGCCTGCAGGTCTGAGCTGATATCAGAGCAGGGCAGATCACCGGGGGATGCAGCTGTAGCCTGAGATTTGGCTGAGAGTTTCCACTCTTCTTCAGTAGCAGTCCTCTTTCCAAATTAGTTTTGCTTCAGGAAAAGGCAGAGAGGATTCTCAGTTATCTTTTTCTAAACCAAGACTGTTGCAGTAGTGAGTTCACTGTAACTTTGCAGCTTCCCCTGGGAATTAAAAAAAGTCACAGGAGGTGTTCAATGAGCAGTTACTCAGGTATAGAAAAATGCCTGTGTGATCCCTGCTGGCTGTGGCCTGAGGGCTCCAACCACACTGAAACTGGTAATGCACACAGCCATGTTCCTCTCTCAGCACTGCTTTCAGAGTATCCACGGCAGCTGCTGTGCACAGCGAATGTCAGTCACAACCTGAGCACCCAGAAGTAAGCTTCAGTGAGAAATTAAGATGCTGGTACTTAAATTATTTCACCTAACCATAGCCTTTTGCTGTGGATTACAAAATATCCTCTGTGCGTGCAGGTGTGCATGCTCACACACATCTAACTCAGCTCAAGAGCTCACACTTTTGTGCAGCGAAAACCCACCCAGCTAACCAAGGCAGGAAAATGTACCCATCAACCTTCCCAGAGATTTTCCTCTGCCCTGGCTGTCCTGAAATTTTAGGCATAAGCCTGTTTTTTCCTTGCTCATGGGCAAGGGAAGATAAAACTTGGAAAGAGTCAGCCTAGATTGTGTCCTTTCAGTACCTAAAAGGGGCCTGCAAGAAAGCTGGAGAGGGACATTCTGCGATGGGCATGCAGTGATAAAAAAAAGGAGAAATGGCTTTAACCTGACAGGGAGTAGTTTTGGATTGGATATTAGGAAGAAATTTGTTACTGTGGGAGTGGTGAGGTGCTGAAACTGGTGTCTCAGAGAAGCAGTGGGTGCCCCATCCCTGGACATTTATAGAGGGCATCTAAAGATGGCAGTGGCTCTTAAACATTGAATAAGTTACTGAATACTTGGGCCCAAATGATACAGGTGCTCCTGACACTTAAGTCTGGTGTTTGAGGCTCTTAACCACCTTAGTGTCCCACATTATTTGGTATTTTGGGTTCCAGAGAAAGGTGCATCAAGCTGTTGACTCTGGAGGCAAAATCAAAAACAGGATTGAACTTCCTTTCCCTTTTACAATATGAGACACTCGACAGAGCTACAGAAATCCCATTTGAAAAATTATAGCTGTTGATTTTCTGCTTGCTGAGAATTATTAGTATTTTTTCTATCCTGCAAAACCAGCCATTAAATCAGCAAAATGCTTTGGCGTTAGAACCATTTGGAATGTAAAAAATACTGCTGCTTCTTGTTGAGCTGCAAATGTTCAGTTGCAAAGTTAAGGGAAAATCTAAAAGTACGAATAATGATCTTAATTTGAAAGACATTTTACAAGTAAACATACTACAATTGTATCTACAAATCAGATAATTGCTGAACATTTTAAAACCCTGGAGTATAAAATTAAAAACAATAAAATCAAATTTAAGTCCAAACAAATAACAGGGGAATTCTAAGTAGAAGGTTCATATTATTGATTTTTTTTAAATGGACCATTTCTTTATCTCAGAATCCTCAAATATCACATAGTGGTCTCTAATCATCTATGTTATAATATTTAAATGAGCATATACTTTAACATAAAGTGGTTTACAGCCGGTTTTTCTATTACTGTATAAGAAATGTATCCATGAAACATAAAAAGGTCAGCCACTTCAATGAAATAACTTTTAAAAATAATACAGTTTTACAGCCATACATAAATATATGTATTTTATTATGTCAAAGAATATGAAAGAATATAGCTCAGTGTTAAACTGCAAGTCTTTCAAGGAGGATACATTAGCTTTAAACTGGGATATATGATCATTGAAATACATTATTTCTGCTTTGGACTTTACTTTTCTAAGTGAAAGGTTTTTCTTCTCTCTACTTCCCGTCTTTTTCCCCATTCATAAGAGTTTATCTATCAAAGTACTAATATGTCTTGCCATCATGTATTTTAGTAATGACTAATTAGAAACTGGGGGCTGTACTGGCTCCCTGCATTGTGTCCAACTCAGTAGCCCAGCTCTGCAATGCCAGGACATCCCAGCTGTTCTGACCCACACTTTGAGAGGATTCTGGCATGTGGGACAGGGAGCAAAGCTGAGGTGCAGCCACAATGGGGGTGACAGAGAGGGTCTGGAAGTATCCCCAGCCGAGATGAGACTTTAACTAAGGGGAGCATGCAAAGAGACAGTGCTTATGTTGATGGATGTGAAACATTCATCAGAGCTCCCTGAGAAAGCAGAAGAAAAGAGAGAACAGAAAATATATTTTATGTATGTATTTGGTCCTCCTGTTTGCCTGTGACAAATTATGGCTTGGTCTGAGCTGATCCTCAGAGAAGTTCCAAATCCCTGGATGGGTTTTGTAACTTCTGACAAGTCTATAGCAGCCCATATCTCTCTGCTGAGCTGACAGCTTGTTCCTTCTGTACAGGATGCCAGCATGTCCCCCTTGACTGTGGGATCCCAGGAATACAGGTTCCCAAAGCATCCACTGTTCCACTGTTAACTAGGCCATACCCGACCTAAATTTTATGCAACTAATTAAAAGGGTAAGTATTTCTGAGGAGAGCTGTTCACAGATTTGGGAGGTAGAAGTAAGGTAAAAAGCATTCCCATTCCCTACACATCCTTCCTCTGAAGCAATCAATAAGTTTAATTAGAGTGGTTAGGAATGAAGTATGAAAGCGGTAAAGTTAGTATCAGATAAATTAGGGAAATATTGGGACAGGAGATACATTTGTGACATTTTTAAGAGAAATCTGACGTAGGTAATTGCCAGTGCAGCTTGTTATGAAGGGGAGGAGTGCGTGCATCAGGGCCTTGCAGCAGTGGAAGGAAAGTCTATTATAATCCATCCGTTTCACACACTGTAACTGCAGTCTCCATAAGTAATTGGAGGGGAGTGTGGTATAACACCCACGCCACCCTGCTTGAAAATACTGGTGTTCTCTTGCTGATTACCCCCTGAAGTCAATGGCTAACATACAGGCTGAGTATAATGCAGCATGATATAATCCTCCTGTGTGCAAGTCATTGCACTTTGCACGTACACTTTGCTTCCTTCTAGTACAGAAAGAAATCAGTTCAAAATAAGCCACATCTCTTCCATTCCCTCTGGCAGCTGTGCTGGACATACATATTAAAAATGCTTGAATGTGTATTTTTAAGGAGATTGTGTCTCAAATGATGGGCACAATTCTAAGATGTGGAGATTCTACAGTAGGGATCATTTATAACTGCAGTCACTGCCTTCCTTGAGAAAGAATTTTAAGAAAACACTCTATTTCTAAGTGAGATTTTGTCTGTGGTGAGGCTGTTCATAGGTGTGAAGTTATGCATGTTCTTAAGAGACTTTGCTCAGTTTGGGTCAAAGTGATAAGAGACAGAGCTGAGAGCAGCATTCATAGCAAATATCTTTGTGAAAAATGCTATAGATCTGTTGATACCAGAATGTTTTGTGGGCATATCCTTTTAGTTCTTTGGTGTAGTAAAAATACCTGAAATTTTGTCTGAGGCACTGAACTTAAAAATGTTATTAGCTGAAACACTTGAACTTCCAGTTTAAAATTGCTCCTTGTGTCAATATTTTTTTATGTTCAACTGAGACACTTCAAAGCAAAACACCTTGCGTTTTGGTGGGGTTTTTGTCTGAAAGGAAAGCGTTCATTTAGTGTGGAGGAGAGAAACGATTGGATTATTTAGTCTAAAGGAGAGAACATGATGGAAGACATCTTTCCAAATAGATAAAAGGCTGCTGCAGTAAGGAAGGCAACAAATCTGCTCTCCATGTTCAGGGTGGGTACAAGAAGAAATAATGAGACTCTAATAGCAGAGAAAAAAATGCAAAACATCAAGCTAAGCATTCGGAAAATATTCTACTGGTAAGGCTATAGCTCTTGGAGAATTCTGCCTGACTGGAAATCTCCACCAAACTATCTCAAACCTGGTTTTGAGGTAAAGCACCCTCAGGATAACAGAAAGGACTTGTTCTGCCTGAGGGCTGGACAATCTCTGAAGTGTCTCCAAGGCTTGGGATTCTCTGATGCTGAGGGCTCTTTTCTTAAAGATAAAGCACTACTAATATGGAAAGAGTCTGGTAAGAGATTGTAGGTGCAGCAAGCAGACTCTCAAAGAGAGTTTCCCTTGGACAGTGGCGGCTCTGGCAGGCTGGTGTGGCTGTCCCCAGGCTTTGCACGTGCCTTGCCTGTATGTGGTCCACGTGTGCACAGGCACAGATGGGGTGGCAGAGGCAAAGCATTTCTTTTAATCCTTCTAAGAAATGACAAATTAAGATGTGATTATAGAACTGTTAAAAAGGAATTACCACAAAGGAATTTCCAGATGGTCATGCAGAATTACTATTGAAGAGTGAACAGCAAGGTTGAGTTATTTATCCAAGTACAATTCTTTCTTCTCTTTGTTTCGGGTTGGAGAGTTCCATTCTGTCTTCCAGTCCATGTAATAATTTCTTATCCAGTCCAGTTACAACTACCTTTCTGCCTAATAGTTCATTTTCTTGTCCAGTGCTGATAAAATTCTTTTAAACCTAATTCCTCAAGAATATAAAATGATGGGATCAGTTTCTTCCCTGCTGTGGAAAAAAACCTTGGGACTTTTTGGCTGGTGCTAAGCTTATTCGACTGACTGTAAGGGATGCTTTGGTGCTGTTCTGTGGAGCAGCATGCAATTCTGCATGATAGGGTATCAGAGCAAATCACTGCTGATAACCTTCTGGGTTAATTGCTGTGCAGTGAGTGCCTTGAATCAACACATTATGTTTAATCCCAGAACACACTCTGGCTATCTCTTTCCTGTGACTCTATGGGGCTTCCAATTGTTATTTATGCATGACAGGTGACAATTTTTTCAGAGCTACCTAAGTGATTTAGACACAACAGTTTAACTATTTTGCAGGAGCTCATCCCTGTAGATGATTCTGGCATAATGTACATTGCAAATGTTTCTACATATTCCAGCTAATGCATAGATAATTCCCTACTCCTTTTTCTCATCAAAGCTTCTATATCCTTATTTGTTCTAGCTAGATTTTTTATAAGTCTTTTAAGTGCTGAGCACTGCACGAGTCTCAGAGGTCACCATGAGATCCTGACGGAAATTCTCATCAAGCTGGAGGTTTCTGTATTTGATAAAGTGTCCAAATGCTTTGTTTATTCCAGATGGTCCTCTGGGAGATGATCCCAGGGATGGAGAAAGATATCTGTCAAATCAATGGAAATATTCTTGTTGTCAGTCCTTTAGCTCTGGCCCAGAGGACCTCCAGGAATCAAAAACCTTGCAGAACATGGGACTTGTGGGTGCTGAGGATTAGGCTGTATTGCAGTTTTACTAAGGAAAATTTCTCAAGGTGTTTTACAGGAACTAGGTTCACATTCCTATTGAATTTTGTGGCAAATTAGATTTTGCTGCTTCTGAAAAAATATACCTTTATGATCTAACTGGATCAATGCTATTGTGGTCCTGAAAGGCACACTGCTAACACAGCATCAAGTTTCCCTAGGTTAAAATAACACAGTGTAGCAAAATAATATACTAAAAAGTAGGGCTGAGCAGGCTCTTGCTCATGAATTCATTGACCAGTCATGTGACAAGAGGAGCTCTGGTAGCTTGCTCAATACTTCTTCACTATCCACATTGTTTGTGTTCAGTCTCAATTTTCATTAGGTCTTGCACTTCCAAATCACAACATTGTTCACAACCAACTATTTAAGTATTCTTGCCATGACAGATTGCAAGGGAAGGCAGCTTCTGTTTCTCTTTTAATCTCTTACCTGAGAAATTGTGCCTCTGCAATGCTCTGTCTTTCATTTATTACTGTATCACTCACAGCTTCATTTTTTGTTGTCTCACACCTCCTTGTCTGCAGTATTCCATCCGTAGTAATCAAGGATGTGACTGAATTTACATCGCCTTGTAATGCGGGGAGCAGGGTAAGAAAAGAAGGGAGATAATGCTGCACACACCCTGTTCTTCATCTCAGAAAAATGGTCTGTGTACACAACATGTGGTTAGTTCAGCTGTAGCAAAGACCAAAGAAAATGCTGTTTTCTTACACGGCAGTCAGCTAGAAGCTATTACAAAAACTTCCACTATCGACATCAAAATAAATCTTGGCTTCCAGATAAAGCAGTATAAGTTTTCCTTGCAGGTTCACAGAGTAGCTCCCAATTTACATCTTATATACAGAATCTGTGGAAGGAATGTGTATTAACTTTTTCATCAAAGTGTTGATCTTTGCTTTGTAGCCTGTGAGGCTTTCCATTGCTTCTTTATTGCTTTCAAGGCTGGTAGTATGCTCACAGTGAGGACTGCTAAAAGTTATTTTTCCTTAATCCTTCTCCATCATATGCTTGGACCCAGAGTCTAAGCCTAGCTTACAGACTTTAAAGTTAACCTTAAGCATTCATGAAAGGAATTTACTGCAAATATAACAATGGCCTCTGTAGCTTCTTTGTTTATCATTTAAAATTTTAACTTTTTTTGGAGGGGTTTTAAAACAAAATATCATTTGAAGTCATAAAATGCACATCTGTGAAAGAAGTCATGTGGCTCAAAACACAATGTAGACAGGAGTAAATAGCTCTGGCAGTGAAGTGCTCCCAACTACCATGTAGAATGACTAACCTGCTAAAATCATACTTATCAGCTCACACAAATGAGCAGATAGGTTTCAGTAAAATGTAGGACTTTTCTGATAAATTGCAACTATGTCCATGGAAATGATAAGGATTTTGCTACTTGGGCTATTTCTGTGGATCTGTTGTGTCACTGCTATATACTCTTTTCACATTGCACTTGTGTGAAAGATTTTACTGGCTGGAAATCACAATTTCTTTTTTGAGGAAAGTTTTTGTAGAGAACATTTGCTGATCCTGATCACATCATGGTATAATACAGCTCTTTTACTAAATTTAGATCTTAGACTTGCTTGCAGTTTAGGCCAGGGTTGAGATCTTAAAATTGCTTGCACTTTAGGCCAGGGTTGAATAAGTTTGCATGCTAATCTAATGAGAAGAAGGAAAAGATAAGAGGGCGTCATTCACTGGGTAAATTGGGAATGTCTTTCATTTGTGGTGAAAGCTAGAATTGTGTTTATGTATGGAATTGTAGACTATATTACCAGTGGTTTTCTTCTTGTACCCTGTGTATTTCTCCGTTCTTTCTACTATCCCTCAATTTTTGTAGAATAGTCCATCAAGAATTTTTCTAGTGATTGACAGCCTGAGACTGGGCATTTAAACTTGTGGAATGGTATAGTGTGTTAGGTGTGCTGCACTTTTTATTTGGATGGATGCTTTCAAAGCAAACTTTCATCTGTAATAAAAAGTTTTGAGCATGTTATGAGTCAGCAAACCATCATTATTCATAACAGGCAAAAAAGAGAAGCCATTGTTTTCACCAGAATGTGGCACAAGTGAGGGGGACTGCACAAGAATTTTGCAGACTTTAAAAAAGCATGGAAGAAGTAATCAATGTTATGTGCTGGAAATGACAGGTGCAGAGCAACAATCAGCCACCCCAACAGAGCCAGATATGGCTGGAAAGGTTCCAAAGTACATTGCAGCTGGACTGTGGGTACAGAAGCTGTCATGCCCAGTCCCTCTTCAGTCACTGAAATGATGGCTGTGCCTTTGGCTCCCTCAGTGTCAAATGCTTCTTCTATAAAGTTTTGGGACACAGCAGGCTGCAAGGGACAGGCAACCATTCCTTTAGACCCACACAGCTCACATCTACTCCACTCCCACTGCAGGCTGTCCTGGCTGAAAGCCTGAGGCTACACTGCTAATCTGTCTCAGTTCTGATGCATGGCCCTGCATAGAGGCAACTGAATTAGCTACCACAGGCTCCTTGAGTTGCAGGTATTGCAGGTTGCCTGTCGGGCTGCTTTAGCTGCTGATACACTGCAGGACTTTGATGTCCACACTCTGGTTTAGAACAGTTTTCTGACTGCTCTGACCCTCCTGAAATGAGATTTAATACACATTAACTTTCTTGGGAGGGAAAAGATCATGCTCAGGTATCTGGGCTCCTTGTTACATAATGTCTTTAAACTCAGCTTTACAGAGGCAGGAATGACCATGAATTGGTGCTAAATGAAACAAGGAAGAGAGAAAAGACAAGTGTTTTTCGTGTATGGATATGTCTTCCGGAGAATGACCTACAGAGGAGCTGTGCAGTGAAAGGAGTATTTGATAATGGCTAACACTCAGTGAGCAGTCAAATCCAATGAAGATATGCCTTAGAAATCAGCTGTGCTACATGAAAGGGAGGTGCAGAAAATTACCAGTGCATTCCTCAATATAATAAATGCTTTTTAACAGAATAGGCAGAAGACGATGCTGCACAAGGACCTACCTTTCGTAGCTTTAGTTTTATAATGAGACCACAGCAACTACCTTTTGTCATGAGCAAAAAAAGTGCTTTCTTTGAACATAAGTGCTAGTAGTTGCATAATATGAAACTTACTGATGCATATAATGGTAGCATTGGGCTGTCTGAGCACAATGTACGCTTTAAAATTAATCTCTGCACAGATCAGCAAGCACATGCAGATTCTCCCATGTTGACAAGAGCAGTGCACTTCTTTAGGAGAAGCCAAACTTTCAAAGCCTGGCAGCTGGAGTTTGGAAGCTTGTTGTTCCGTTATTAACTCTGTAGGCCTTAGGGAAGCGGTGATGGATGAGAAGATCCCATGAGGTCCATCCCAGACCTACTTTGTTTGGTTTCATGGTTCCTAACCAAGCAAGCAATAAGCAAAAGTGTTCTCTGAAATGAGCAGAGGGAAAGGGAGGTGTATTAGTTATGTAGGATACTCTGTTCAGTTCAAAACTGTGTAGTCCATTCCAGAGTTCAGCAAAGAACAGGTGCAAGGAGCCACTGGCACAAGGACAGTGCTTGGAGGGACCCTGCAACCCCCGGTGATGCTGAATGTACTTTGAGGAAAACCACAAGACTGTAAAGAATTGATTTTGAGGGAGTGAGTTTGGGCAGGGCAATACTGTTAGGGAGAACCTCTCCCAAGAGACCTGAAATTGAGCAGACCTTGCCAATACTGCTCATCAACATCTCATTTATTTTCAACAAGAAGAAGTGGCATTTTACAGTGATACCAAAATAACTCAACCCCTATTGTAAATACCAGGGATTTGAATCACAATGGCAGTAACGTATTGGGTTTCCCTGTTGCTGACTTGTGTGCTGAGATCCTTTAGGAAATGTAGGTCTAGGGGGAGAGGTCAATGGCAAGGCCACTCAGGGCAAGGCCAGCGCCGCATCCAGGCGCATTTTCTCAGGGCTTTGTCCACTTGGGACTTGAAAGCCCCTGAGGTCTGAGATTCCTGTGCTTGCCTGTCCTCCCAGAGAGCAAAATTCCACCCACTATCTGCTTTCACGACTGGGGTTGCCAGAGATTAACCAAGCCTGGCTACAGGCTGTAGCTGTATCTCACCTCTTTGCAGGCCTTTTGGTGCATCAGTTGTCATCTCCACCCACCCCTTGGAGCTTGCCTTGAAGAGACCTTTCTTGCATGTTTGATGGTTTCAAGTAATAGCTCCATTTTTTTTTCTTTTTTTAAGGAAAAGGAAGGGTACATTTCTTTAGAATAAAATCTGTCCCAGTCTTTTTGAAATCCTTTGACTACAACAATGCATTTCTGTGTTTTTCCCTTTGCCTTCTTCCAACAAATCAAGCAAGCCTTCATTTCACATTTTAAATGGAACCCAGATGATTTGTAGGCATTTCGTTGTGCATAGTAGAATATTTGTACATTTATGAACTCAGGTCAGAATTTTCCTCGTGTCTAGAAGAATGAGCTATCTTTTCCCATCAGCTTTCAGGGGCTTTTAGGCATACATGAAAAAGACCCTGAGTGATTTAGGTACCTACTGAAAGTCATTCAGAAAGAGGACCTATTGCACTTTTAAAAATATGACTTTCTTCAATGTGTTAAAAATCCCAGCTGCGACAGCTGTGGTGATAAAGCATTAAGTTGAACTCTGCCTTTTTGTAAAACAGGATAGTTTTTCTCTGTCTTCTGGCAGATATGCAATCCAGAAAAACAAGTCATTAAAAGATTCATTTGTAAGGATAAACAGAATTGACAAATAAAGCTGTTTTTTGAAACTAGGCTGAAAAAGTATTTTTTTTCTTGAGAGGTGATGATAGATTTCAAAGCTTAGTCTGTGCTACCTAATGCCTACACCAGAATTCCTCCCCCAATTAGCTGTTTGTAAGGCAGTGCCATCTTCCACTTGTCACATTATAGACTTTATTCAAATGAAATACCTGAAAGAAAAACCTCCAACCTGTCCAGTACTACCGAGCAGAATTCTATTATGTAAATCTACTTCCATATTTTGGGAACAAATGATAGGCAGGACATGAAATGGAAAAATAAATTATACGCACACGAGTAAAAGATCAGTCAGGCAATGTACTGAGGTATCATTAGGGCTGATGAATCACTATTATCATTATAAAAATAACATATAATGCTTCAAATCCTGCATCGTGGTTGACTTCTTTGCTGATGAATATTTATGCAGTTTCTTTTGTTTCTTTGTGTGCCTAACAGATGCCAAGCCAAGTTCAATAGACAAATTGCATCTCTGTGAACTGTCACAGTCTTGTCCTTGTTTTTTCTAGCAAACTGAAGTTAAATAGCAAAATAGAATAAATAAACAGAGGTCAGAACCTCCATCTCCCTACAAGATTCAATCAACTGATAAATAATCTGTGGAAGAATTCAGTTCAGATCAAAGAAGGAATGAAATTTAAATCTTCTTTATTTGAAACGAGCCCTTGCGTATCTGCAGTCTGAGGATCATAAGTTACCTAACCAATGTGTGTGCCATAACCTAATTAGTCACTTACCTCTACTAAATTTCTGCATATTCCTTGTGTCTGTGCTCCTTACCTTCAGTGCAGGATGGGAGAATTATTGCAAGCGTATGGGGTTTATTAGCAAATAAGGCTTGTAAACAAACAAAAAATTACAAAGAGGAAAACAAAGATGGGTAGATAATGGTGTTTGGAGACACAAAATCTGAGGTCAACATCATTTACAACCTTTTTCAATTGGCAATAAATTAGTTCAATTAACTCAGTGTCTTAGCATAATCTTGTTCCCAAACAAACTTTTATTGTAACACAGTAGTATTTATGGCAGGTGGGGTTTTTTTGGTTTTTTTTTTTCCGGTGCCTCCAGATGTACAGTCCTATTGATTTGCTTTGCAAGCTTTCTGTAGAAGGTAGAATCAATGGAGCACTGTCACCCAAACAACTCTGAAGTAGAATTTATAGATTTGGGGAAATGACTTAATTGCTGGAATGATGCTTGAAGCTAAGCCTGCCCACTTACACTTGTGCCACTACTGTGCATCATCCAAGTCCCAGGCATCAAATATATAACAGCACATACAAGTAACTGGAAAATAACGTAAATACTTCTGGAATGTCATCACTTTTGTGAGGTATTGCGCCGTACTTAACTGGTGCTCACACAGGGATACCACCTCTGAAGTTTGTCCCTTAACTGTGTCTAGAAAAGCCTTGAGTTTCTTGACATCTCCTAAAACGCACGAGGCTTCCCACAGCTAACTTCAGCTATACAAAAGCAGAGTTGGCGATTTAAAAACCATACCAGGCAGAATTAGGTTAAGGATTTTCTCCTCCCTCAGTGGCAACCATTTCTTTCTGACTTCATGTAGAAAGTCTCTCCTTGCAAAAGCAGCACGTGGGCTTTGGTAGTGATCCAAAGGGCTAAAGAGATACGTGCCATCCAAGAAGCAAATAGCTTGGCATCGCTTCACTATGTGATACATTTGCAAAGATAATGGGTCTACTTTGATAAGTAGAAACTCACACAAAAGTTGATTCTCCCTTATCAGATGACTGTTGCAGTGCCCATCAGTACAAGTCACATGAGCCATTGTGATTACTTAAAGCCCAACCTCTTCTCCGAGGTCTTGTAGTCCCTCTGTTCCAGCTTCTTCAGGAGGAGAACTTGCTGATATTTAAAAATGACAAGACGGCAACCAAGCAGTGAGCATGTTGGGGGGGAAGGGGGGGGCGGGCAGGGAACAGGGGAATTGTTTGTTTGTTTGGGGTTTTTAAATTTGTTTTGTTTTGCCTGGTAATGCAACACTCTACATCTTTTGGGCAGCTTTGTCCAGGAAATTTTTTATATCTTCACAGAAATCATCACCTGTCATACCCAGCTGTACAGAAGGTACTGAGCCTTACTCTGAACACCTCCTACTTCTGTGCTTGGCTGCTGCCAGGATGTTTCCCAGTGGATCCAATGTGTAACTCCACACCATTTGCTAGCACTTCCAACTCCTGAAGAAAACATTAGGTCTGGAATTAGAGGAGTGTTTTTTACAGGGAAATCTTTTTACGTACCTGCAAGGTACTGTCTTTAGCCAGTAGCTCTTCAAGTGGCAACGTAAAGTCATTTGATTCACTTGCTTGACCAGTTTCTAATTGGATATAATGGAGCAATGCAAAATCGCTGTACACACTCCCTCCAGCACCACTCAATTATTCCTTACATCTCTGTGATGAGATCAGCAGGACAGTTCTGTACACAGTGGGCTCTCCGTGCAGCTGACAGTACCACCCAGCTAATGAGGCTTTACTGCTATTCCAGCGCCATCACATTTTTATTCACTCGTCCTTAGATTTACACTCCATATTCCCCTCTGCAAGTGCCACATGAGCATATCAGCTTCTTAATGCAAAACAAATACATGATCTGGCGGTGTGCGTTACACATGTATACCTTTTGCTAAAAATCAGCTGTGCATTAAATGGGTGGTATTTCTGTTTAAAACAGCCAGCATGGTCTGAACAGATACACTGTGAGCCGGTTGCCTAGGCAACAAAATTCCTCATATTGGAGGGGTCTGTAACAGAAGATGTTTAGCTAGCTTTAATTTTGGGGCACAGTTTCTAAAAATCTTAATTGACTCCTTTCAAATGTGTTTTATCTAGTGATAATGCTACGTTACAAGCAACAACTATGACAGATTCATCTACTGTATCTCTGCTGCAAATTATAGATATAAAGCACATAAAATAGAGACAAAGGTTAAAGGGTAACTTATTTCACAGTCTGGCAATTGTTTAGATGGTTGAGCCTTGCCTCTTGGCTACTGTGTTTACTGAAAATTTGTTTATAGTCTTCATTCATATAAAGCATCACAAATTATTTTTGTCAATTTGACTGCAACTGGGCTATCAGATACCAACATTCTTGACCTTGTTTTTATTAAGTTCTATGTTTTCTAAAATGCTTTCTGTAAGTCTCCCTGCAGCATGCTTCTCTCTCCATGTACGTCAGCACCATGGATAGAGGTTCTGCCTAATCTTGGAAATGGTGTTCGAACTATTATCAAGGTATTGTAGACATTTTTCTTTTGCTTCACTCTTTTTTTTTTTGGCTAAGTGGGACAGGCCTTTTCCTCTCAGTAGAGCATGACTACAGTCTCCCTTAACAACCCCTGCCTCCCAGATGGATATGGGCACAGAGTTGCATGTTGACACAACTTTGTAGCAGGGCTTTAGGGCTCAGTGCTCCCACACCGGGGGCTGTGGATCCATGGCAGGGCAGCTGTGCCACTCCCAGGGCTTGAATCAGTGTTTTAAGGGCTACAATACACTCTACTGTGAAGGGGGACACTGCAGGGCACAGCTGTTCCATCAGTGTGAAGGTGGGGGTGGCTGTACTTCTGAGGGGATGCTGCAACATCATGTTGGGGAGAACCATTTCTACGGTATTCCAGCATCGCTTTCCTGGGAGTTCAGCACCCATAGCTGGAGGGAAAATCCCAAAGTGTTTATCTCCCATTAGTCATTACTTAACTGATGAGATATCCTAAAATATTCCATGTTTGGTAATTTCTGTTGTTCTTACAGCATCAGAGGCCTCTGAAAAGCCAAGCAGGTCATGGCAGCATGGGCACATCCTGCAGGTCCGTGGCAGCTGACAAACTGCTTTCAGAGGAGACTGTGTGTGCAAAGTTGTCCCCACTCAGGATCTCTTGGGAGCCAGGTTTCTGGCTTTCCAGGGACTTTGAAAGGAATTAAAATTAATAGGAAGTGAGCATTCAGATTTCTTAAGTTTCAAAAGCAAAAGGCTTAATATTTCTGTAGGTAATTTTTACCAAAACGCTTGAGAGATTTGAGAGCACGAGGCTCCCTGCAAGGCAGCAGGACTGCACTCCTCAGTCCCTTTAGGGAGAGGATTGTGGGCTGCTTACCCAAAGACAGGTAGAAAATATCTCTCTGAACAAAAAGTTGAGAATTCTCCACCTTGTGTTTCCTTTCTTCTCACCTGGATTATACTGATCTGCGCTTAAAGCAAATGTAGGACTGGGAATCAATCATACATAAGTTACTTCTGCTGTCTGCATTTAGGTGCTTCTTAGTCCTTGTCTGGAGCTGTGGTTTAAGGGGAGGCATGTGCAGTTTTGTGAATCTTAACTTTGGGAGGAAAGACTTTGATGTGCATCTAGTTTGGACAGCAGAAACCTTGCACAGACTATGGTGATATTACTTTTGTTTTGCCTTCTCCTCCAAAATTAAATCTATTGTCTCTCCAAAATTAATACTGATTTCCCCACTGTAGATTGAAATTTCTCAGCACTTTGTTTCTAGACCAGATACTTTTGCTTTTCAGCACTGTTTACCACAGTTGTTTTTAAAAACCTTTGGTAAGTGTATCTTGAATGCAACACATGGAAACAGTCATGTGCACTCGTGCTTGTGTATTGACAAAATAGAAATTAAACTGATTTGAGGAAATATGGTAAAAATGACCTGTCAAATGTAATAAAGTTTCAGTGCAAAATGCAAGCAGCAAAATGTTTTCTGCTCAGCTGAGGTTGCCTCATCCTCTTCTTGCTGAGCACCCATTTGCTCCCTCTCCTGAGGGCAAGATCTTTCTCACTTTCATTAGGCTTCTCTAAAAATTCAGACAACATTGTTCATTGTTCTCTGCAGATAGATTTTGTCATTTTAAAGCTCAGTCTTGCTGTGTGATTATGAAACTACTATTCAGTGCTACTGAATGTTATGTTTCTGATGTTTTATTCTTAATTGTCCATCAATTTTTAGTACCTTAAAATCCCAGAGGTTTAGACAAGAGAGAGATGTCAGATTCAGCTTAAGGAAGCTGCCACAATAGCAGCCTGTCACTAGGACCTCTCAGTGACTCAAAATAAGATCCTTTGTTCCTAAGTCTTCTTTTGCATGTAGCTCTGGACATTTATTGTGATGGGTTCTGCTTAGACAGATGTGTTAGCAGGTCCTGTCTTGTTCTTATAGTAAACAGGAGAGATGGAAAAATGTGCAACTAATTGCTAGTGGGTAATGATTTCCTCATACTTTGACAGAGCCTGTTTATTAAGTTGTGATCCTGTGTGTTGTTTAACTAATTCTGCTTGGAAAAGGGTAGTCACACACCAGAAGGGTAGAGACCCATACCATGCTACTCAGGATTAGAAAGAAAAATTCTGTTTTAGGCTGATACAAAATAAACACAAAATATAAAGTCTTAATTAACTAAAATATTTTAGACCAAACTTTCTATTTTTTTATTATTATTATTACTATTATTATCTCTTTGGTGTTTGACTGAGGTTTTAAGATGTTTTAAAGATTAAAAGGAGCATTTGGAAAAGAACAGTCATTTGGAATTGGATGACAAAGTATTTGCTTAAAGAAAACAAAACAGAACAAAATAACAACAACAAAAAAAAAAAAAAATCAAAAAGAAAACCAGCAAAAACAACCAAAAAAAGCAACCCAACATACCAGCCTGAGATGTCTGGATTGTTACCATCCTGTACCTTGTTCCTTCCCTCGACCTTCACTGACATGAGAAGGAGTAAAGACATACTGAAAGGTTCTTTTTCCAAAAAAAATACTGTAGTATTACCAGATGACCATTTTCTTTCTCCTAAAGCATTCTTTGATAGAAAAAAATACTTTACTTTGTGCTTATCTAGGAGCATGTGACATTCATCTGAATTTCAGGTGAGCCCACAGAGGACTACAGATCTTCTGCTATCAGCAAAAAACAGCTTTCAAGTTAGCTCTGCACTGGAATATCTGAAATCCTCTTCAACTGAAGGCAGTGGCAGCACAGTCCTTTATGAGAAAAACAAACAGACTGCAACCAATCTGTGGGGGCATTTATTAAATCACATAGCCAGAATTCATGTATAGAGTATCTTAAGTGAGTAAAATCTGCTTGTGGGAAATACATTTGGGAACAAAAGTACTTAGGATTTCTCAGCATCATTTTACTTTGCTTTAATTTTCAAGTTAAATTTGGAATAGCTTAATACTTTTTCTGAAATGTGGTAGGGCACAGAATCTAATAACTGGAGAATGGCAGAAAAACTAAGACTGGAGGCAAGAAGCACATACAGGTGACTTCTGAGCACTTGCTCCTTCCATGGCTTATCTTACCCAGTATGATACATGCTTATTTCCTTTTAATAGCAGTGGAAGTGGAAAGCACTAGTGGTGCTCATTTCTTATTTTTATTTTTTTGTCTTAGGTGAGAGGAACCCACCGCATCCGCTGGGGTTCAGTGGGTTGGTCCTCCTCCATCTCATCCCCATGCTGGCTGAAGTGCAGACACAGACATTTCTGCACACAAAAGGCCCAAACCAGGTCACTTCTTCCAACTTCATTTTTAGTGTCTGCTACCACTGGTTTGAGAGTGCCTCTCTTTTTGACCCTGACACTGAAAACATGCCTTTACAAAATCCCAGTGGTGTGCTTGGCACCCTCCACAGCAGTTAAGGAAGTGCAGTGATGGAAGTCAGAGCTTCTACAGACTGCTTCTCCTTTTGCAGTAAGCTTTCCCCACTCCTTTTTCCACAACCCAAATCATCCAACAGGCTGAAGACCTGCCAACAGTTCATATTTACTCCCAGAAAACACCTTCTTTCCCTTCATATCTCTAGAGGACTAAGACACTTCTTGAGAGTTTTAAAGGAAGGTGCCTACAAGCTGGTGGCCTGCAGTGGTCCCAGCACAGCACAAAAAGGAAACAAGAGGTTTCTCCTGCAGATTTGGTGACTTGAAGGAATATGAAGTCCCCAGTGCCAAGAAGTTTTTTGAATCCATGCAGGAATCACTTCAATCTGCTTCAATCAAAGTCGCCTGCAGAACATCTTAGAAATCATTCCTTATGTTAAGTATTTATCCTGTTAGGATTGCTTAAGGAGGAACCACTTCACAAACATTATGATCAACATAAATTTAGACCTGGCTGACAAGAGAAGGGTCTCTTCAACCTCTCCATGTAGTCAGCTCAGTAAAATTTTGTCTGTTCACCTGAACGGGAAAAATACCTTTGAAGCCCATTTATACCAAGGGAAATAGCTGTATTTCAGGCAGGTAAATCAAAGTTAATGTTCTTTGAGGGGTTCTGTATTGGGAAGCCTTACTGAAGGCATCTGGATCTGGGAATATTTGCAGTGTTGATCTGTTTTCTGAAGAGTCAAACACACTTCTTGCATTTCAGGGATTTTCAGATGTTTGTTCTGTATTTCTTTAAGTTGCCTCAGTTCTTTAAGGGCTTAGGTCACTCCATCCTGCTCACCAGGATAGGGCACAGGGTTTTGTGACCTCGCGTGCCCCAGTGGCATCTGTTACCTTTCTTTGTTATATTTTTTGCTTTCTTTCCCCATTTCTATGGCAACTTTTGACAATGTCCCCTCTATTATGCAGCTCAGCTTAACTTGAAAAAAAAAAAAGCTGTTAAATTTTCAACAGGGTCAGATGTCAGGCTTTTTAGAACAAGATTGAACATTTGGCTGGCAATGCTCATCTTGGCAAAGTAGGGGGAAAAATTCCAGTGTGGGGAAGCTTTTTCTAAAATGTACAGTACATCCTGTGATTGTGGGTGATAGTCTCTGCACTGTACCCCCAGCATGAAGTGAAAGTAGGGTGACAACAGCAGAAAAAAATCAGCCACCAGTCTGGACTACCTGTATCCTTTTAGGCAATTGCATGCACTTCTGTCATTGTGCTGCTCCATGGGTAACTCTGCAGGAACAAGACACTCTCGTGCACTTGTCCTCCCGGTGGCACAACAAGGGGACAGTTTAAAGGGAGGCTTTGCTTCTCGTCTTGCTTTATTTAATGAGGAAAATCCAGATCTACTGAGCTGCCCTCACCCTTGCTTACTAATGACACCTGAATCCTGCCTAGAAAAATGAAGTGGTAAAAGACAATATCCACAGGGCCCATATCATGCTCATTTGTTCCCCAGCAATTATGATATCTGTGGTGAGCCACCCAGACAGTCACTGCATAGCTGTGAATGACAGTATTTTAGCAAAGGTCTTGTAAAAATTGCTGGTGTGGTAGTCAGTTCTTTTCCACCACCTTAAGAGAAGCTGAAGTTGCCAGACATTATATTCAAGAGCTGGACTCCTCGGTGTAGGACTAAAATATTAATGAGGGGTCTTCCAAAAGTCTGGTCTGACTAGTTTTGCCTTTCTGGAAATGAGATGGGGCTCTGACCTTGTGCTTGCAGTCAGGAAAGAATGAAAGAAGCCCTTCCTGTACACCAAGCCTGCAAATGAGATCAAAGGGGGCTCAGAGATCAGAGCTTAACAGGAGTTTGGGGAAGAGCAAATAGCAGTTGTTTTTAAAAATTCAGATATGTAGAATGAAGATCAGCTGTTTCAGAAGAGACCATGTTTATCGCTGGTATTTTATTTTTGTCTTCTGCCCTGGGAAATGGCAGTGTTCTAAATGATGGGCAGGCCAATGAACACACCTTGAAACCTGTGGCTTCCCTCAGAGGAGTGGAGGGACATACGTGTGCATTGTTTACACCTTTTGGTACTGAGAGGTGGGTGATGGACCAAGATCTAGACCATACCACCCCAGGGGTGGGAGCTGAGCTCTGTGTCTGGGGCATTCCTGGCGAGACACAGCAGCACATGCCCCCAGCTGGCCCCGCTGAGCTGTGAGAAGCAGAGGGGCTGCCCTGGGGTAGGTGTTGCCTTTGCACCTGTGATGGAATTCGGAGGGAGACAGAAGTGCAGGAGGCATTATTTCGAAGCAGTCCCTCCCTCCGTTGCTTTGAGGAAAGCAGAGCAGCTGTCAGGAGGAATATCCCTATTCCATATGGCTGTTCCCTGTAAATATAGCACTGTAAACAAAGACCTGCCTGGGAATTAATCCCATGGGGACTAAAAATACATGGGCATGGTTTTGCTGGCTCTTCTACCACTCAGAGAAGTGAGTAATAGAGGCTGGATTATCTGTTTTAAAGAGATTCATTTATATATTGCATTAAAGTATTCATATTTGTGTTAAAAATAAACCTCATTCACCCTCCCCTTTTCAAATCACAACCATATTCTGCTGCTTCTAGAGGAAGTTTGTATTTGCTTCAATGCTTTGAAATTAATTTTATATTCAAATAACCCCTTCTTCACTTAGGAACTCTCGAATTTTTGAAAACCATCGGGAACTCAAGGCTGTTGGCAAGTCCATTTCTTCAAAATGGTCCCATGGTGCAGATTTGAAAGCATTTAGGAGCTGTTTTGATAATCCCTCTACTGAGCTTCTTTATAACTTTGGATTCTGAAATAGTTCCCTGACTCTGGCCTAAATCACTTCAAAAACAGAATTTAGACACTTAAATCATTAGAAGAAAAAAATTCTGCCAGTAATGCATAAGTCCTTCTGAGAGTACCACTCAATGTCTTTGGCAGCAAGTCCACAGAACCTGCATGTCAGACAAGAAAGCAAGTTTTGCTAACAAGAAAATCCCCTCAGTTTTCAGAATTAAACTGCCATGATACCCTACAAGTCATATGCTCATTGTAGCAACCTGTCATCAGAGTTCAACACCTTGTTCAGGTCTCTCACACCAGAAAACAGTTGCCTTTGTAAACCAGAAGACACACAGGCATCCCTCCAGAAAGAGAAAAACATGGCAAATTTGTGTCATATGTCATACAGCAAAATCTAGGAATGGTTTTAAAGTGCTGCACAAAAACAGAAGCAAAAATAATTGGTGTAGACAAGTTAGATGACCTACCTAACTACACAGTAAATTGGTAATGCCTTTGTATGAACACATGGGAGAGGAGTTAAATACAGATCCTGACTTGTATTCTTCAGCATGAGAGCGTGGTGGTTTGGTTGTTTTTGCAGGAGAGGGGGAAACCACAGAGTTGGACTATTACAAACACGTCATCTTGTGATTCTGCAAATGCCCTGCCCTGGGTAATACCTAGAAATTGTTTAGACATTCATTTTGCCTAAGCCTGAGTGCCTACTGTCACAGGGCTGGCAGACGGGAAATACGACCTGCAGGAGGCAACGACATTTTCCTGGAGAGGTAGCCCACTGCATGTCTGGGCAGGAACATTTCTACCCTTGGTTTGCAGTCTGCTTAAGGGGTCAGTTCATAGAACCATACAATATGCCGAGTTTGAAGGGACCCATCAGGATTATCGAGTCCAACTCCTGGCCCTGCTCAGGACCATCCCCAAGAGTGACACCATGTGCTTGAGAGCATCACCCAAAAGCTACTTGAACTCTGTCAGGCTTGGTGCTGTGAGCACTTCCCTGGGGAGTCTGTTCCAGTGCCCAGACACCCTATAGGTGAAAAATCTTTTCCTAATATCCAACCTAAACCTTCCCCAACAAAGCTTCAGGCCATTTCCCTGGGTCCTGTCACTGGTCACCACAGAGCAGAGGTCAGTGCCTGCTCCTCCTCTTCCCCTCATGAGGGAGTTGTAATCTGCAATGGGGTTTATCAGCACCTGCAATTCCACGGTCCCCATTTACCTCAGAGACAGTGCAAGTAATGCAGGGTGTGCCCCAACCCTGACTGTGCTGTGAGCCAGGTCCTCACTTCTGCTGTGCATGGGGTGATTCTCTCCTTTGTTTGACCAGTTGATTGGGTGTGATTATCTTTTCATTGTGGCAGGCACGTCACTGCAGAACACATTTTCAACCTGGGAATGGAAATGACATGTTCCATTTTGGGGCTTAGGGTCACCTCTTCACTTCTTTCTGCTCAATCTTCCTTTGTCTGGAAGAGATCCTTTATACTAAAGGCTGTGATAAAGGCTTGTGGATGTTATATTTTTGCTGTCTTTGCCAGTAACACTGCTGTAGCGGACAGAGGTCCCATTTCTTCTTCTCATGAACCTTTTCAACAAGAGTAGAGGGTTTTGATTTTCCTGGGTTTTCCTTGAAGCTCCAGTCAGCTTTCAGCAGGAGTGGCACCCAGGCAAACAACTCTCTGCCTCCCTCTTGACTGCCAAGATCCTTATTCTGCAGCCTTCCAGTCCTTGGTGTGCTCCCAGTGAAAGCAGCTCTTTGAAGGGCTGTAATTGGCAACTCTTCACCAGCCTCTTGCCTCACTGCTGCTTCCTAGAGCATTTGGGTGGGGCACAGTTTTGCAGAGACTTTTATCTTCTTTGGCAGTGCAAGAAGCACCAAAAAAAATCAGGTTTCCTAGGTTTTGAAGAATGACATCAGTAACTTTGGACATATTTGTTATGACAAGATATCTACTGAGATTTTGGGGAGAGGGGAGAAATAGCTAAGCCTAATAACAGTAAACATTTAAGAGATATGGTTCTGACTAGCTCCTTGAGTTATTTTTTGGGGGTATTATTTTAAGGTAGTAAAAGTAAGAAAAGAAATCTTGCTGGTAGTTTGGCCCAAAAAAGATCTACTATGAAGATGGATGGATGTGTTTCATAGAATGAATATAAAACATTTCCATGTGTTTGATAGAGTGAATAGATAGAATTTCAGCTGCTTCTTGAAGTTGAAATACTGATCCGAAATATGCTTGAAAGTAGGCAGAATCTGACTGGCTACAGCCCAAGTGAGAGGAGAACTGGGAAGTCCATGTAATGAATGGGAATTTAAGCCAAAAGATGTTAAGTCTTGCTACTTCATACATTTTAACCTGAACTCAAGTTTTAGTTTTTTCAGATCCTCAAAGCAAAATATGGGAAGAGGTCACCATAAACTTGTCTGCAGTTTGGCAGGCAGTATTCGTGTCCACCACTCCATCTGCTTAACCTTCCTAGGAAGCTGATGTTCATCTTTGGGCTTCAGTTAATGGTTTTGTTTTACCAAGAAAGAAACCTGGATCAGTAGCACTCATGGGGCTGCCAAACAAAAATGGAATTCAAAAATGCTGACAGTTGCTCTAATAACCAACAGTCTGCTTTGAAATATTCTTGACACTCCCTTTTCAAACTAACTTGAGAAACGTTTTTATATGCAAAAGTCTTAAGGAGGTTTTCCTCACCCTGAGAGTTCGAAGATTGTCCTTTGTATGCAGAAAGCTGAAGGGAGCTCCTGAGAAAAGAGCTTATAGAAATTCTCATTTTTAGTACTTTGATTATATCCAAAATAGGCATTATGCAGGTGAAGGCTTTTTGGTTTGTTTTCATTGGTTTTGTTGCAGTTTCCTTACAGTTCATCTGCACTCCAAAAAGAAATTTGTCGAGACCCAGACAGGTTCATTTCATATTTGTCAAGGCTACCACGTAGTCTTGGCCCTGACATGAGAACGCTTGAATCATGTGGGATTTTTGGTCAGCATCAGGCCTTCCTTTGAGTTTCTGGGCTGCTGAGAATTCAGCATATGCAATACTCTTTAAGTGGAAGGTTTTGATTTAGTGTTTTCTAACCTGTGACCTGTGCCAACCACGTTCCTCCAACTATATCATTCTGGCTTTAGGCTTACAAACCGGACCTGAACGCGTGCTGTTAAAGAGACCTTTGTAAGCTGAAAGTCAAGTACTCAGGCTTTTGAAAAGCATCCCAGTTTCATCAGGCCCTGTTCAATCTCCCTATCATTTCCTCTCACCCACAAGGCTAATCTTGCAGACTGGAGGGAATGTGCTTTATCAGAAGTCGCAGCTCTAATTGGCTGTTATGCTTTGTGCAGGTGCCTTGCTGGGAAGTACTTACTGGCTACCTAAGTGACTATTAGCTACTCGTGTATCCTTTAAGTTCTGTTTACTCCCTAGCACAAGGGTCTAAGCTCATAATGCCAGCCCAGACGTGGAAAAAAGGGCAGTTATTACATGAAGGACAGCAGGTGCAACCTTCAGTACCTGTCAGCGCAAGGTGTTGAGACTCCAAGGGGAGAGGCACAGGTCAGAGCCCGGCATGGCTCATCACTGGGAACGTCCTTAACACAGCACACTCTGACTACACCCAGCCTTGCTGCCCACCCACTGACCTGCTCCTGCCCACTGCTGGGATGGAAGCTCACATTGTGCTCACCCAGCAGCCAGGATGCAGAAACACAGCCGTAGACACACACTTCGCAGCTGGCAGATGTTGCTCACAGTTTACAGCAGGCTGCAAGGCCACAGGCAACAGCTGTGGAGCTGAGAGGCCTGAACAAGTGGTGCTGTTGGGAGGTTACCATGCCTTGTTGCTGACAGACTGCACAGACCAACGTTTTGGCACAGTGGATCACCTAGAGTAACTTGTTTTATCCCCAAGGGTACAGTGCTGGCTGTTCCCCTTCTGTTCACAGATTCCCACGCGTTCAGTCACTGGTGGAGTCTCTTCTCTACCCACACAGGTACAGTGTGGGTGGCGACTTCAAACACATCCTACTGCAAAGATGACACATTACATATTTTAGTCACTGTCTTGCTCAAAGGATGGGAAAATAACAGCCAGCATACAGAAAAGGAATAGAATAATTTCATATTTTTACAGTCTCCTCGTTAGTCATTTCATAACACTTTCCTATAAAGTTACATGCCACATACTACCCATTTAGATTTTTTGACTTCTCTAATTGAAGAATTTCTTCTGTCTGCCAAGAATTGCTTTTAATCTGTTTTTACGTACTCCTTTTACCTATTTAAGGACCATTAATTTCTGTAATATTTTTCTGAAAGCCATGAAAGTATAGTTCTCACTTCTGAAGTTGCAAAGATAGCTTAATGATAACAAATTATACTTTACCAGATTGCATGTGGGAAACATTTGGTCTTAATTGAATTACTTGTTTCTTCCAACTCAAGTATCATTTGCCAATACATATAATTATATCTAGAGAAACTTATATACATTCTTTACAATTTGTACATAAATATACTTCTGATCAGGTCATTTTGATCATATTTAACAGTGGGCAGAAAACAGTTTCTCTTTCATGGATTCTGAGCCACCCTTGAATTCACACCTTATTTTCTTCTTTCCTGTAACTTCAGTCATGGTCATGAACTAAGTGTTGCACTTTTTCTTCCTCATATAAATATGTAATTGAAAGAATTAAAGTTAGGCAGCAAGCACCTGTTAATACTTTAGTGGGGGAATTAACTACTTGCTCTCCTGTGATATTTATGGAAGACATTTAAAAATAACATGAAACTGGTGTTAATGACTACCTTACTTACCCAGCCTAGAACATGTTCCTCCACCAGAGTTGGATGTTAACAGCACAGTCAGTAGTGGGTTATATATTTTATTCAGTTTATTAGATATTGTTCTTAAAAAACTGTTCCCAGATTTTGTGGTTTCATATATTGTCTATAACAACAAAGAGATAAAGTTTATACTTTAAAGTTGTAGTTGCTACATTTAGGATCAGATTTTTGCCATCTTTTTTTCCTTCACAGGAAAGGTTTTAACCCAAGATTTACAATCCTAAGCCATAGTGTCAGCCTCAGGAAACAGATGCAACAGTTAAGCCACAGTCTTAGACAGGTATGATTGTCCTCTACTATTTCATTGGTTTTGGCCAGGACAGAGTTAATTTTCTTCATAGTACCTTATAAGCTTCAAGAGCTTATAAGGCCTAGGTTCAGCTGCTTCTTTTAAAATGTTGTCTTGTAGAGTGTAATCCGCTGCAATAAACCAGAGAACCCCACCAAGGTTATAGAAAGTGCTTGGGTTTAGAGCATTTTCCTAGCAGTTGATGGAAACTTACTGAATCACTTTGTAAGAGCATCTGTTCCTGAAATTTGAACACTTTGTCAGTGTCTTCATTTGTTTCATGATTTAGGAAGCTGTTTTGTGTTGTTGGAGGGGTTTTCCAATTAAAAATACTATTAGTTTTTTGAACTTGCTGTCTTTTTCTACTTTTTAGCTGGGCTTCCTTTGCTGCTATCTGGTTCTCATTATTGTGATTAGCCTCTGCAGCAGGCCAGCATTACTAATTAGAATTTGAAGAGGTGCTCTTGTGTTCTGCTTGCACATCCAGCTTCACCCTCTTAGTTATACCTGTAAAAATGCTGTAGCAGTTCATTCCGCAGTTGAGTAATTATTTGAATGGCATTTGTCACACCTCCCTAAAGTTTCTACATTGTGATGGATGCACCAATATCTTACACTACCCAACAGTCTCAGTTCAAGTCAACTTCTAAGTTTGCTAAATGTGAAACTGTAAACTGAAAAGCTGAGAAGTAACAGAGTTACTGCAATTCCTTGTTGCTTTGCTAATCTTATTAATTTTAATGGTACTGGAAAGTCACACTGGTAAGGGCAACAGTACCTATAAAAATGAAACACACCACTCATATTTCTGCATATTTTGCATATATGCCTGATGCAGAGGGAAATGGCCTGTGCTGGGGAACTGCCAGGGCACTGTGTGATCCTGCCTGGCTCCTACCACCTTCATGGGAGTGGGAATGCAGCTCCTGCTTGCTTTGGTGCCACAGGGCCTCTTGACGTTGTTGTGAAGAAATTGCTGCCATCACTTGATTATCAGTAGCATAGTTTAATATTGAGTATATGTTGAATAATCAACTTACAAGTATACAAATAATAATGAATTACTAGTTTATAAATATTGTCTGGTTATTAAACACTTAATAATTCGTTAATAAGCACAGAAAATATTGTATAAGTGTAACAGATCAACTTGAAGATGCTGTTTGGAAAAGTGCCTTCTTTTCCAGGGGTGGAGGAGCTGGTTCACTCTTGGGTTCATCTGTGGTAAGTGAGGATAACTGGGCCAGTGACACTGCCCCCACAAACTGCCAAGCAGGGACCATGGATGTGCTAGGACTCATCATTTCTACCCTTGAAAGGAGCTGGGGAGCTCAGGGTTCCCTGCGTCTCTGAGGAAGAAGCCAGGCTGCTTGCGCAGAGGACAACGCTGCTGCCTGCTCTGCTCCTGGCTGGGGACAGCCCCGCCTGTCCTCAAGCTAATTAAAGTTTCTGCTCATTATAGCAGTGTGGGTTTTGACAAGGTCATAAATCAGTCACTGTCCTAGGAATATGAACTGCCATAATTGTGCATCATCTAAATATGAGCTAATGACTTAATGACTATTCCAGCTGTTGGACACACAATGAATAAAGAGTTGGACACACAAAAACAGTGTGAAAAATGTCTTTTCCCCCAGAGACTCTTTCAGACGTCGAGTTCAGCCTGATGCGTGCTGGCCTCTCAGACTTTGGGGACCAACATGACTGAACCCCCACCTCAGGCAGGGGTCTCTGTCACCTGGCCACCTCCTGCCTTCCTGGGACCTGACACCTTTCCCTCCCGCTCCTTCCCCCCTGCTCAGAAACAGATGAGTCAATCTCAGTTTCCGAGCCCAAACACACAGGACTTGGTCTCTGCTCCAAACCCCAGCCCACCCCCAGGAACCCTTCTCCCAGCCCCAAACACACAAGCCTTTTTTTCTGTTTTAGAGCCCCCAAAACAGCCTCGTCAGCCTGTTTTCGAGTCTGGAAAACCCAAAACTTAGTCACCATTTTCAAGCACAGAAAACACAGGACTAAATCTCTGGGTCTGATGATTTCGGTCTTGAGGCCTGAGAACACGTCTTCCTTTGAGGCCCAAACCCCATGATTTGCCCTTCTTTCCTGCAGTCAGATCAGCTGGGATTTTGCAGCCCTGAAACAGTCCCCCCTGGGTCCGTGTCTGCAAAACAGGATTTAGAATAGGTGTCAGTGCCCTGGGCTGGACCAGCTAGTCTGGTTCCAGCCAGGTTGTTGCCTCCCCCATGCCAAGGGCTGCTCAGCTCAGTGGGTGCCACATAATGCCTTCATATCTGGGAACGGATGTTTCTGAGGGCAAAAAACAGAGTAAAACCAACCGTAATGATCCATTTCCATATCTAGGGCAGACCAGAAAGTTCCCTCAGGGGCAAATATACTGACAGCAGCACTGGATCAGGCACTGAAGGTGCCATAGACATGTTGGGAACTGCAATTTCACTGGAGAGCACAGGGCTGGGTGCATAGGGTGCTCACAAGGGGAAAATATCGAGCCAGGAGAAAGATCAAAACAGAGAGAAGCCCAGAGAGCTCCCTAACATCACGTTAGCATCCCTTTTTCTACAGTCAGGTTTGTGCACAGGAGGGGGGATGTATGGAGGACACACACATTGTTATCTTCTTCTTTCAGTGTGCCTGAAGGACAGACACAAAGCCTCCTGCACTGCTCAGCTGGAACAAGTGCCAGGAGAAAAGGGAAGTCCCACGCATGGAAGCCAAGCCTCCAGCCCCAGCCAATGGTAAAGGAGGAATCCAGAGGCGAGCAAAGGCCAGAGCCCTTCCAAACTGGCAGAATATCACCCAGCCTGGCATTGCAGCTGATAAAACTTAGTGTGGACAGACCCTTCCTTTCCCTGGAGCTGTCTGGAGGACTGCAAGGTTTCTGCAGCCATCAGCCTCTGCTCCCAGCTGCTGCCTCTCTCTTGCTTGCATGTATTTCCTAGGGAGAGGGATAGCTCTTTTGCAATACCACAGAGTGTCACATCTACCACCTTGCTGTGCTAGTGCTGTTACTCTGTAGCCTGACTGGACACGGATTTAAACAAAATCCTTCCAATCACGAGCAAAACATTCAGTTTTCATCCCTCTTCCCTGATTGGGGGCAGTGACTAATTCTCTTGACTTTGGAAGACTTCCTCACTGACTGGTGTGCTTTGGGAAGCAAAGATGTCTTGGGAGCTGGCTGTCTCTCGCAGAACTATTCAAGGAATATATGAGAAGATACTCCAAAAAAGCCAGGGTTTTTTGTCCAAACATGCTCTGATTTTGCTGTTTCTCCCAGAGAGACAACCTGCTCTCAGACAGCGAAGGACAGCAGCCCTGTAGGGCTCTTGCAAGCCCTTCAAGCCCTTAATTGTCCTGAGCTGGGTCCGCCCATTGCTATTTAAGCTCCAGCTGAGGAGCACAAGTTGCTCTTCCTTATCCTGCTTGGCTGCTGGGGGAGCTGGGCTTCAGCTTCGAGGCTGATGTATGTATGGGGCCTGGTTTTGCTTTGCTTCCAATCATGAGGTTGTTTGGGGCTGGCCTGTAGCTTAGGTTCAGGTGCAAGCGCTGTAGGGGGCTGTTGTCAGGTTGCAGCTCTGCAAGGTTCTGTGATGCTTCCTGCACCCTAAAACTTCTGATGGATTGAGGCTTGAAGGAGATGGGGGTGCTGTAGATAATTGCAGGTCAAGTCTCTGCCTCCCTAACAGCTGTTAAGTGTTCAGTGCCAATGGCTTCTTAGCTCTTGGGGCTGGCTCAAGATGTCATTTGGGTATGCAAATAACCATATTTGCATTCTCATGGGTCCAGACAAGGGCTTGAGTGTGCTGTACCCTGGGGAGCATGGATGGCTGCCCTGGGCTCTGTGGGAGTCAGCCTGGGCTGTCTCAGCTGTGAGACAGTCCTAGCCTGTAGCAGGCTCTTAAAGGCTCTTTCCTCCCTTGGGTTAAGCAGCCAGTTTCAGGAGCCGAGCTGTGCAGGGTGGACTTGTGGGCCTGAGGTATTTTTGGGTTAACATGTACTTGTCTGTATATCTTGACTGTGCATGTCCAATACAGCAATCCACACAATGCTCTGAAATTGGGTGCTCCATCACCTCCATGCACTCTCAGGGCAGCACTGATATTCAAGAGCTCACTCAGTGTTGTAAGGGCACAAGTTTTGCAAATAAGCAAACATGAGGGGAAAGGCATCTAAATCCTTAAGCTGCATGAGGTATGAAGCCTCTGTACTCACAGTAAAGGGAATGTGTCTTCTGTCATCCTTTAAGTGGCAAAATCAACAGTCCTGTTGTGTATCTGATGAACTGGAGAAGGACTTACATTGCCTCTTCTTCCCCTGGTTTCTCTCCAGTTGGTGAAGACTTCCTTCCAGCATGAACAGGTCACAGACTTCATTACCACTATCCTGCACAACGCTGTGTGCTGGACCAATGGATGTATGAGGACAGGATGATCACCTTTCTGGTGGAATGCAGAAGTGAAATACTGCAGGAGGTAAAAGGCCCTTTTCTTTTTTTTTTTCCCCCCTCTGGATTTTTTTCTTTCTTGCTGATGAAAAGCTTTTACTGATGTAGGATAGCCTGACCACTATTGTCCCAGGGCTTTGCCTTGTCAACTTGTGGGCAATTTGCTGTGGTGAAACTGCTCCTCTGACCTCAGGTGTGTTAAACCAACAAGGTAATGTAAATTAGCCTTAATTTGTCCTTTCCAGTGGCCCAGGAAGCAAATTCCCCTTTTGGGAATTTCTGCAATTTCTAGCATAGAAAGTCTTCTTATGGGAGCAGGTGGGGTTTTTGGTAACCTTGACCAAGTTTGGAAAGGTTTGCATGGCACAGCCAGCAACTGGAATCTCAGTGAACTGGAATACTCCAGTTCATCAGCTGGGGAAAAGGGCTTTCTATGAGCAGGCAGCACTCACTTCTGTGACTGATTTTTCTCTGTCCCATAGAACCTTATGTGAGGAGAAGGTAAAAATACATGTCTCAAAAAGAATCCTGTGTGACCTGTATTTCCCTGTCCCTTTACCGAGGTTGTGGAATATCACAGCTACTGAAGCTTTGGGGCAGTCAAACTTTGAAAGGTGTGAGCTGTCTGCAGACCAAAAGCTGTATTATTTATTTCACAATTAAAACAGGACATGTGTTTTAGATGACACAAACAGGGAGCTTTTGACAGCAGCAAAGCTTAAGTTTGATTCTGAAGAGAAAATCCCTTCTATTTACAAATGGCTGTCATAACTTTCACTGGAGGATTTAATATCAAGCAAAGGCTCTTGCAAAGCCCTTAAGGTGGCCTGTAATGAACACTAAAATTGCAGTTCTATTGTTGAAAATAACTTCATTGGTTAAGAGGTCTATTTGTCGCTTGAATTCGCAACTGCCACTTTGTTCTTAAAACCTGAATGGAAGTCCTCCTTCCAAGGAGAGATCTTAGAGACCAAAAGGTGCATTTATGTATTTATGAAGGCAGCGCTTAGCATGAGCTATGTTTTCAGAGTTTCGAAACAAGGGTGAGAAGTACATTGCCTTATTTGCTGAGCATTAGTCTTGCAGTCTTAAAATCCAAAACAAGTTGGGATTTTGAAGCTGTTTCATAACTGGAAGGGACCATGGTTGGAAGAATCAACTGCTGTGTATGACAGTGTGGCAGGAGAGCTCTTGCTTTAAGTCAGACCAGTTTCCTGCCTGCCTTGCTGAGAGCTGTTGTGTGACGTTTCATGGGTTTCTTGTGCTGACAGCTGAGCTTGATCCCAGGATGTGCTGTTGCTGAAGTCTGTAGAGACACTGGCTTCACTGTCCTTCCTGTGAGTGAGAAACAGTGTCATGCTGAAGATCTGAACAGACATGGACAGTGAGATGGTAAAGGAGCAACTGCTGAGGCTAAAGGAAGAAATGTTAATACTGATGCTTTTTAGCATTAATAACATCCCAATCCGGTCATATCTCATACATACCTGGAAGTAAGGTGCCAAATGCCCACATTATCCTGGAGTGAGGGAGGCATCAAGAGTGCAGGTTTGGAAGAGGTGAGCAGGCATTTGCTTTATGTTATGCTGCTCACTGATTCCTGGCTGTCTGGCCTGCCTACAGAATACTTTTTTGTCTGCAAAAATGCAATATTAAACTTTGAGTGGACAACTGAGTGTAATTTATAGTGTTTTCACATCCCCTTAGTTTTAGGTTTGCATAAAATGTCTTGTTTATTTTCCTGATTATTCATTTCAACTGTACATATGATTAAAAATAATGAATGTTATTAATTTTTATCATTAGTACCATCATTACGCCTACTCATATCCTTTGATATTATTGCAAAAATTATCTTTAATAGTTTTAATAGGAGCTATTCCCCAGGCTAATGAGGATATAAATCAAAGTTTTAAACAGGGTAGAAAGTAAAGTTTTGGACTATATTCTGAAATTGAACCCCCTCTGTGCAGTGGATGCCTTCAGGTTTTGCTCAGAAGAATATTTATATATGTCTCTTCCATGCAGTTGCATGAGATGGGGTTTAAATTTGACTGACATCAATTAGACAGCCTGTGGCAGCAGGGAGACAAATTCAAAGGCAGGAGAAGGAGCAGCAAGGATGTCGCTGCACTCTGTTCTTGCAGAGGTCAGGAGGTCTTGTGCCACTGGCTGTAACAAGGCGAGGCAGACTGAGTACTCCAGGGAATCCCACCTGAAGGACTTCAGCAAGAGGCACAGGGCAAGAACCAAGTAGATACCAGTCATTAAAATCCATAGGAGCATGCAGTCGAATTCTCTGTTTAATTACTGGGATTCCATCTGTTAAAGCTGAGACAAAAAGGAATAAATAATCTCTCTGGTAATCTTCCAAAGGATGTCTTCTAAACATGGGAAACCATCTCTGCCCTCGTATTGTCCTCTGTTGCTTTGCTGTTTGCAGTAGAGTGCAGCCTAGCAAGGATGTGGTGCTGGCAAGGGATCAGAAAGTCAGGCTGGCTTCCTGTGCTTTTTTGTTTTATTGGGTGTTTCACCCATTAATTTTTGCAAGACTTTTTTTTCTTTGCAGTAAATATTGTACTAAAGCTCACTTTGTACAGCACAGCACTCTTGCCAATATGAGCAAAAGCAATATAGCAGATAATACTTTGGCATGTTCTCTGTGTTTCTAAAATTTCCTGTTCAGACTTGAGTTCTCTGCTTTAAGAAGGTTGCAGACTATTTGCTACAGACTCTGCTAATAAAAGGTTTTCAGATACCCAGTTTAAACTAATTATCGCTAGTCTTGTCACAATTTTTGGGGCCAAGGACATTGCTGCACTTCATGGGGAAATCTGTTAATGCATTGAATGAAGCTGCTAGAAAGCAAAAGCCAAGAAGTGCAAAGAAAACAGAGTTGTGCCACCCAGCCTATTTCTGGCTGAACACTGAGTAATTGTGGGGTTTAAGGACTTCAATAGGATTCTGCTGGCTGCATCTCTGAGGTGTTGTTTTCTCCTCCATTCCATGGTGAACCCCTTCCCCAGGAGGACAACACTGATGACAGGAGTGAAAGGTTGTAGAAGGGTAAAAATTTGTACAACCCTTGCTCTAAAGACTTGCTAGGTAGAAGACAGCAGCTAACTGGACTTCAGTCTGATCCAGAATCCATTCTCATAGTTTCCTGCTCCTAGACTTTGAGGACGATTTGTTCCTCAGCAATTTAGGTACCAGCTTTTAGGTAGGTATCAGAAAACAGCCTAAGCCTGGTGAACTGGAGCTGGATCCCATCTAGAACTGCTACCAGCAGTGCTGGGAGGTAAGAGGCTATTGCAGGGAAGGTGACCGGAGCTGTGACTTGGTTAGGGTCACATTGCAAGCCTGCAGCAGTCAGTTTGAATCTGGGTCCATGGCATCCTGAGGCAGTGTGGGAAGTGCCCCTTGGTCTTCTCAGTCTGCCACTCCCTGTATTGCTCCATGGTAAGTGCTCCCCTTGCACTGGGATAAGGCACATGGGGGAGAAATACTTTCAGATCTGCTTGGTTTCAGTAATGGGCTGTAATTAAAGCAGGCTTGAAAAACTTATTTTTAATGTTACACAACACTTCTGTGTTGTTGGCGGTGCTTTTTCTGGGAGAGGAGATGAAAACTATAGAAGGAAATCGGGGGAATTACAGATGCATTTTTGCTTTCCCCTTAGTAAATGAGGTCTTCAGTGTCAGTCATCTTTCAAACTGCTTGATTGTATATAATCGTGTGTGCCTGCCAGGGAGCATCTCGCGTTTGAATAGCAACAGCTCCCTCTGTCTGCCTCGAGTGAACCGTGGGCTGTTGCATTTCACCAGATGCCATTTTCTTGTTCTCTGCCCAGTAAAATTCCTGCTCTCTAGGTATGTTTGCAGCTTAGATGGATTAACTTTGAGGAGGTTTTAGACTTTCTCTGTATATTTTTAGGAGTGGCTGTAAACTTTTTGCTGTTACTTCCCCTACCAGTTTATGAATGGAACAACTGTTGAAAAAACCCCGAGAGTGGGGTAGGGGGTGCAGCGGCTGCATTAGTGGGAGAGATTATTTTCTGTTGAAAGTGAGCTTTGAACAGCCTGTGAATTACTGTCGCATTGAACACGTCTCTGGAGATTTGAAAGTTTTATACCCTGTTCCAAAGTGCTGCTATTGTCTGTGTAACAAACGTGAACTGAACTGTTCTGTTAAAAGTAAGTCATGCACACTTAAGAACATAATAGCAGCTCAGCGTTAACAATGCTGCTACATTCATCTCAGCAAACTGTTACTGTAGTACAACTGAAGCTCCAGCAAACCATTTGCCTTGTGATGAAGAGCCAGCATGCGATTAAAGGCGTGCTATTAACATTTCCTAGCTCTCTTCTCGCTCTGACATTTGTCCTGCGTGAGGTTTTTTGATCACAATCTCAGCAGCAGACTTTGCTGTACGTAGCACTTGAAGGTTTCACAAAGCTGCCTATAAAGGATACATCGTATCTCATCTGGCATTTGCTGCAATAGGTAGAGGAGAAACAATAACCTGGCTGAACTTTGTTTTGGATTAAAATGTGTTGCTCAGGAGCTTCCTTTTGTTGTTAGTTTTTTTCAATATATGAAAATAGGGCTCCAACTTTTAAAGTACAACACATGATGAATCGATGCCGCTCTGCCACTAGGAAGATGGTTGCAATGTTTTAGGGGGCAGAGTTTATTCAGATGACAAGCCAAAAATTCTTACTTTCTACCACAGGAAATTTCCTCCACAGAGTTTGTGGGAGATGTAGTCCAGCCAGAATGCTCTGGATTTAGGTGACACATACAATCTCTTTAGGCTGGCTATGGTTCCTGTGATGTTTTGCTGGAATATTTCTGAATAAGTCTTTCAGTTCTAGAGTTTCAATCTTTGAGAGATTGCCCTCTTAACATTGAATTCTCAACTGGATGGAAGAACACATTTTTCTTTTAGGTTGCTGTTGCCTCCTTACTGAATTGGAATGAGGTACTTTCAAGAGTGTTCCCCAAGAATCCAGATTAAAAACAAAAACAAAAACAAAAACAAAAAAAAAAAAAAACCAAAAAAACAACAACAAAAAAACCACAATCAAAAAAGCAACCAAACCGAAAAAAAAACCAAACCAAGCCATCACCAGTTTGTGGCCACTCCTGAATTCTGCTTTTGGAGTGAATTACCAAGGTTGTCTTGGCATGTGCATGCATGGTCGGAGGTGTAAGAAAATTGGCAATGAATATGGATTTGTGTTTCGTGGCATGGCTCAAATAAGTCTGTATGCCTATACTCAAGAAAAACCTTGTATAAAAAAAGCCATTTGTAGTGTCCTTTGGTCTTTCATACTCCATAATCAGGCCTGAGGGATGGAGTTTAGATGCATGTAATTTGTGGAAGATAAAGCTTTGTCAGAATTAGAATATGCTCACAATTTTTGATAGTGTATACCATTAGCTACTGAAGCTGCTTGAGCACCCAAATGTCTCCTTGGAGGTGACAGTCTCGCTGTGGATGCTCTTGTTGGATGTTGCCTTCTGGATTTAACTCTATAATTATACATATCAAATAAAATCCCTTTATATTTAAAAGGTGTCGTCAAATTAATTATGCACATTCTTCTCCTTCAATACATGTTGTCAGGTTCAACAAACATTCTGGAAGGAAAAATAGTAGCTTCTGGGGGAATGGGCAGAAACCTAAACTGTGCACTGACAGTCCATTAAGCCCCAGGGTACATGGTTAAATTACTGATTTGGCCATTGCTGGCCATTCAGCCAATGGCTGGTGCCTGGCCCTTCAAGTGCCTTGGCTCTTTTTGATTGTTTGAGGCCCGCTGTCCAGCTGCTGCTTGCCAGCAGAATGACTGCAGACCAGCTGAGTGGCTGTGGCTGTGTCGCCCAGGTCACCCCAAAGTCACTGTGGAAGGCTGCTAATCCCTTCTCCCCATGTGCCAGCTTGAGCTGAGCCTGAATCTGGTGCTGTGCCCATTGGCCAAGTCTAGTGTGATACACCACGCTCCATGGAGCTCTCTAACAGGGACAAAGATCCCTCAAATTGTTTCCCATAATCAAAATACTGATTTCCCTTCGCATCTTTCCTGAACCTCTACAATTTCTCCAAGTGAAGCTCTCCTTAATGCAAGCTCTCTCTGTAGAGAGCTTGTTTTGATGAAAAAATTGGGGGTTTTATACATTAAATATACTTATATGTATAAAATAATCCTAACTAGCCACAATTAGAACAAGTGTTATTGCCCTAAAAGAATTCTAGTCTTATTAAATGTAGTCATGCTATACCCTTCTAAAAGCTGTAATGTAAACTTGCCCAAAGAAAGCAGCCCAGGGTGACTGCAAGACAGGATGCTTATATGTAGGAAGTGATGCTGCTGTCAGTGGTGTTGATAACAGACCTGCTGGTTAAAGTAAGGGGAGATGAATGGATAGTCCCTTGTTAATGGCATAATGAGGGCTGGGTGGGCTGTCCTGTGGTTAGTTGCATGTTTTCAAAGCCAACAACTCGGTGACACCTGCTATTCTCATGCAGAGTTTGTCTATGGGAAGTCTTGTTTTTTTCTGTTCACAAATGACCTCCAGTCACAGCACTGGTTGTGTGAAGCTTGGTATGTTTTTGAGAGCAAAGAGCAGATGTTATAGGGAGAAAGATGCTTTGCTGATGTATACCAGTCAGGTGAATCTAGCTAGATAGATTGGAAAGATGAATTTAGGATACAGCCATGTTCCCTGTGCTGTACTGCAAAGGCAGATGTCTGGCATCTCCTTCCTGTTGTGTTGGCATTTCTTGCTTGAGCACCCGCTTGTTACCAAGGCCAGCTGGCTGGCCTTTGGGGTCAGTGGTCCCAGAGCACAGCCTTGCTGCCTGAAAAACCTGGAGAGGCAGCCAAGAGGCATTGAAGTCTGTGTGCTTGGGCCTTGGCTGCCCAAGTCTTTAAAGCCCAGGGGGAACATTTCCAAATTTAATTGGTATTTTGGATCTCCCATGCAGTATTTGAGTATTGGAGCTGTGCTGTTTGGGTGGAAAAAAGATTGGGTCTGTTTCTCAGGTCAGTGAAAACTATATGGCCATTCCAAGAGCAAATGAATGTAATTCCCAGCTGGTTTGGTATTCAGAGTTTTAGGGGCCATTTCTGTTGCCTACAGTGACAAAGGGTCACAAGATCCCTCCCACGTGCCTTGAACTTTGCTGTAGCACTTAAATTCTCCATGCATGCAGGCAAACCAGGAATAGAGGTGGTTCAGACCATGTCTCTTCTGTCTGTTTCCCTCACGCCCATTTGATGGTGAGCATAAGGGAGCCAGGATGAACCCATCTGTCCCTTAGAAAATGCTTCTGCAGTGAATGAGGACCAAGGGCACTAGAAGGGAAAGGAGATATGTCCAGGGACAATGTCTAAGCTGCCCTTTGAAAGCATCTCCTGGCTGGTGGCACCAGCACCTAGCTCTGTGGCACAAAGGTGGCAGGCAGCAATCCAAGCATGTCAGCTGCTGCAGCTAGCAGGGAGGAATTGGGCTAGCACACAGCCTGCCTGTCTTCCACCTTTGGGAAACACCCAGTGTTTAAATTCCAGCCCTATATACCAGGGTTCCTACACAGTCAGGGCACCACATGGAGCACAAACATCAAATGACGTTTAAACTGAAGGAACAGAGGCCTTAACCAGTCTCTGGTTATTCCATGAGTGCTGCTGTTGCCCCTGGCTTGCTGTTTACTCATCTGCACCTGCAGTGTTGAAAGCTGTACAGAAATCCTGTTCAGCCTGAGCCAAAAAGTGTAGCTAGGCTTTGTGTGTACAGAGGGCTTTATAAAGGTCATGAATTGAGCTTTTGTGCCAACCTTTTTGTGATTTACTTCTCATTGTTTCTCTTTCTCCAGGAGTTCCTCCTCTGAATTGCCATCTGCTGGCTCTTTCAACAGGGAGTTCTGTGTTGCAGATTTTCTGTTAGTACAAGTCTTATTGCTTTTGTGCAGGAAAGCTGGACCACTGTGGAGGCCTCCATATGTTGCTGTATCTACTGGAGTCATGCTGAAGGGTGACTTGGTTTTTGGAGAGAAAAGAACAGTTAGCTCCCAATAGTCTGTAGCACTGGGTGTAACCAAATTGCTGGGACAGCAAGGAAGCCCAGGGTCTGAGTCAGATTGTTGGTCCAAGCACAAAATAATTTGGTTTTACTATCAGTTTTGTGGTTTAGGTCTGTGGGGGGTTCATTCAGACTCATTCATAAGCCTTCTGTTACCAGTCCTGAGTATGTTTTTAACTGCTTTCACTCTGACAGGGAAAAGGATTAGGCACAAAAGACCAGCAGCAAAGATGCTTCTTGTGGTCACTCGTTACAACTGGGGTTTGCTGCTGTGTGCTCAGATGTGCAGCATGCTGATTCAATAGGCTAACATGGTTCTGTCTCTCACTTCAGTGACAAACACTATGAAATGCTCTTTTTAGGATGCTTTTGATTAGTAGTGATGGAGTTATGATGTGCAGCCTTCATGTGTATGTCTTTCAAAGTAGTCAAAGTGACTGTGTCATGCTATCAGCAGTAAAAATTCTTCATAATTCTGCTTTTGAAAGCAACCAGCATCTCCTTCTGTAGAGCAGAGTGAGGGGAGCTGCTTCTCTTGAAACTCAGCCAGGTTTTGGTTTAGGAGCTGTGATGCTCTGATTGTAAATAGAAGACAGCAGTTTCTACTGCTTGTGGTTCCTACTGTGGCAGAAAAGCAAAGACAAGGCTGTGCAAAGGAATCCTAGGGAAGGATTAATTTGCCCATCTGTGGGACAAGTGTATAAGTAATGGTTTAAGCTCCCTCTGATATGAGTGGGTTATCTGTGAGAGGGTCTCGATTTCTTTAAAATAACCAGCTTAGCCTAGATGCCTGACTTTCAGCCATTTAGCATTGGCTAAGATGATCATCATCTGCATATCTATATTAAGCTGCAAGCTGTTGATTTTTTCCAAGTTTTCCATTCTTAAAAAATGACAAGATTTTGAAGGGTATTCTAGCAAAAGTAGAAATAGGAGTGTGATGTGTACACTCGCTCATCCCTTGCTGATGCCAAAGCCCACTTTGCAGGTGGAAGCCTGAGAATATTGGTGAATTCTGGGTTGTGCTGCACCCCAAGAAAATACTGGCTGTCCATATAGTTCAATAGTGAAATGCAAGGCACATATTATTAAATAATGGCAGGTGTCTGCACAAGGTAATCCTCAGGGAAAATGTGTTGCATTCCTTGAATATCAATAAACTCCACTTTATACATAGAGGTTTGATGAATAAATAAAACCTTGGTTTTTTTCTGACAGGTGGCATCTCATTTAGTGCTTCTCCATGAAGAGTCAGACCCCTTTGCCCTTTTTATCTCCTGAGGTCTCTGAACTCCAGTTTGTCCCTAGTTTCCTTTTACACACCTGTTTTGAAGTATGAGTTAATATGATGCTGTCTAAACATGAGTCCCTCAGATTCACTTCACAAAAGATAGGCTGTGTCTCAGGAAGCTGTGTTCAGCTAGGAGAAAGAACTGCTGATTGGAGTTGGTGTTTATTAGGCAACCTAGCCCCATAGAAAATTGGAGGAGCAACAAAAAAAACAAGACTGTAAATAAAAGGGGACCAATGAAGACTTCTGCTGACATTGCTGAACCTGACATTGTGTCCTTAAAATGAGCATGAGGAGCCAGGCACAGCCTTGAGATCTCCAGTTTTAAAATTAGTTTTAATAAGACATAACAGGTAGATTGAAAGAATACAATACTATAAATTTTTAAAGATGAGTTGTGATGGTTGAAACAAATTAAATGAAGGTTTGTAGACAAGTAAGGCCATACTAAAGACGCGTTTCATTTCTTGAGTTTGGTGTGGGGGTTTTCGCTGTTTTTATTTCTCCCAGTTAACACTGCTTTATTCTTCTGGGGTAAAACTGAAGCTGAATCATAACTCTGCTGGGTTGCCAAGATCAGCCTGGAATTGCAAGTTGTAGCTGGCAGTATTTTCCATACCAATTTTTACATTATTTCCCCTTTACCATCACAGATAAAACTCTTCACTTTCCAAGGCAAAAGAACCTTTGTGGGGCTCAGGTTTTAATGCATAATTCAACCTTCAAAGTCCAAAACAAGCACGCAGAAATCAAAGGCTTGACATGAAGTAAGTTATTTGATTCTGCAAATAGCAGTGCAGTGGTTCTTCCATTGAAGAGGCTGTATTGCCTTTAGGATTTACTGTAATCGAGACAGTCATTTGCTGGATATTGATAATTCAGCTACTGCCTCTCTGGAAAAAGTAATTCACTAACGGCTGTATAACAATTTTCTCAGGAGTTGTCCCCCAGCAGCCTATGTGCTTTTCTCAGAGTGTTTTTTCTTTCAGTTTTACGTATGTTAATATATATTATTTTTCTTTTGCATAAGATTCCCAGCAGTAAGTAGCATTCTCATGCTGAATGTTTCTACTTTAAATAGTCACATATCCACAAACCCTGCAAAGGCAGGAGCAGGGCACTACACACACAGCTAGACCACTGAGCAGGCATCTTCCTATGCTTGCTGAGTAAGACTGGATGGGAGTGGAGAGACAACATGAGGCTGACAGCTAGGCAGAGCCACCTGCCTCAGAAAATGAAATCCTGGGGTTAGTAATTATGATACCATCTACCTAAGTCCCTATAACTAAGGCCTGGGTTTTACACATTAGTCTGAGAACTTCCAGCCTCACCAGAATTTTTATCTAAATGTTGTTTTCTAGCATTTCTATCCCAGGTGTATCACTGTACATGTCAGCTTGTGTCTTGATTCCAGTTTTGCCAGCTATAGTGTTGTTCCACAGGTTCAGGTGTAAGTGCTGGCCCTGCAGCACGCAAGTTTACAACTCAGACAGGAACTGACTGTCGTAACTTTGGCTCCTAGTCTGCAAGTCCAGCTAATTCTGGCCCTAAGGTGCTGGTTTGGCCATGCTTATCTCAACCATTTCTTGAACATATTCTAGTGTCTCCAATCATAACTGTTCTCGTAGGGGCACTGTGGGGCTCAAGTGAGGCCGTGGCATAGGTGAAAGGCAGCAGCATCTTTTTCCAAGCCACATCTTCAGCTTTTGTGTGATTTCTAGGAGGAATAGAAACCCAGACCCAGCAGTAAATAGACAAGATCCAGACACTGCAGCAGTGGGGTGCACTGGAGTAAGTCTTGCAAAGAACAGGCAAGTCTTTGCAGGTCTGAGGTAGACCCAGCAGGGCATGGCTCCATGAAAGCCCAGTGGACTCGTCGTGGTACCGTGTTTAAAAGGGTACCATGCATAAAGGGGCTCCATGTTCCTAACTGAGACTGATATGTACCTTTGGTGTCCTGCCTGGTCTGTGGAGAGACAGGAGAGACGTGTTCCTGCTGCCTCTCCTGTCTGAGGCGGGTGAATCCATAGCGGAATTCATAGACATGCCAAGGCGGAGTCCTCAGTCAGTTATAAATCATTGATGCTTTCTCAGTCCTGTGCTTCTCAGACTTCAATAATTTCATTGTTCCAGCTGAACAGGAGTTTTACCTTGTTAAATTCAGGGAGTGCCACTGATGGCAGCAGTCTTTTATCCTGTCCTTCTCATTTTCTGACAGACCCATAATGAATGATTAATCTCAGTGTGTTGCAAAGGGTTCAACTACCTGTTTCTTTTCCCTGTAATAAAATATATGCTGTTTGACTGATTGTGCAGCATCTGTATTTGGATTTCTTTCCATTTAATCTCTTATATTGTGAACCTACTTAAAAAGCTGTACTATAACTCTGGAAAATGTAATTTTTCCCCCTATTGTCCCTTTTTATTTTTAAGGAACTGATTTCATTATTTTTAATGCATATCTGTGTGCGGGCCTTTACTACCCATCCACACTAACACTCAATTTTATTGATTCTAAAATATATATTTCACTAGCCATTGTGATTACTGTCAAAAATCAAATCAGACCGAAACACCACTAATTTACAAGCCCAGGTTTCCATGGAGGTATCACATTAAAAATCATATTTCCCCTGTCTATTCATGGTCTAGAGCAGATTCTCCAGGGGTGTAAATTACTACAGCTCTGTGGGACTGTGGTCTTCCAGAGCAGCACATTTTCTGACATGGGTGAATATCAGAATCATGTCAGTACTTAAATAATTCAAGAGCATGGAAACACTCAGTCCATTGATTTGTTCTTTTTCTTGGAGTTATTTAAAAAAATATTTCTTTCAGTGTTCTTTTTGGGTTGAAATACTGAAAGCACAGTAAGATAGAAAATGAGTTGTATGGAAACATCTTCATAGGAGGCCTGATTGCTGTTAGGCCAAAGGCAGGTATCTTAATTTACTAATGTATCATTCATGTCAAAATAACATTGTAATTTTATGTTGTAAATTCAGTACTTGCTATTTAATATTGCATAAACTGTATTGCTAGTTCTCAGGACTAAACTTACCATAATAGCTGTATCCAAAATATACTTGCTTGGATAGTTTGAAAGTCTAGTGGATTTCTTGCCACAGTTTAACAAAGTCATTGCTGACAGACTTGCTTCAGTGTGGTTTGTCACAGATTAACTCTTTGGGTAACTAGAACTTTACAAGTGGCCCTGAAATCCTAGTGACTTATGTAAACATAATTCTGCAACTTGCTTGAATCTTCATGTCCTCAGGAAAGGAGACAAAGTGGTCACACATTTTTAGCTTGTCGGGTCACCTGCCTGGCACAGGGACTTTCTGCTGTGTTGTTTTGCTTCTCTGCCTTGTTGAAGTGCTGTCTCATGAGCTGGTGGTATTTAAGGCTGGGAAATGTGTGGAGATCTTTTTAGTAATGGTGGTGTGAACTTTTGTTTGTAGCAACTCCCCTGCTGTCTGTATAACTACCCTTGGCATTAGTGATGGTTTTCAGAAACCTGCAGCTGATGAAACGCTGAGCTAATGTAAATTTTTCCATCACTTATGTTCAGATAGTACAGATGACCTCAGAGGTATCTACTCATTTTATGGGCACCCTACCTCTGAAGTCATTAGTGCTTAATTTTCACTGCTGCTTGCACTCAACAACGTTAGTAGTGGCTTCATGAATTACTAATGTGGTACTTAAAGGTGAAAAGTAAAGACCTCATCAAATTCTGGATATTTGCATATACATTGCAGATAATTAAGTATCTGAGAGGCAGTGCTTTTTTCTTCTCTCCCTCCTTGCTGTTAGGGTGTTCAATAAGAGAATCCACTTAGTATCTCTTGCTGCTGAGGATTAACCTTTGTTTAGTGCTGTCCAGTCCTATATGGTGTATCACATGCTGCATTAACCCTCATTTGCAAAGCAGCTTCTTGGGTTCCGTCATGTTTACACTGGCAAGATCCAAGAGGTAATTACAGAGCTCCTTTGAAAGAAATTAAGTGCTGCAGATGAAGTCTTCTCCAGTAAATCAGAAATCACATATCCAGTTCAGTTTAAGAACTCAGGGAGACCCTCTTTTTTTTTTCCCTCTGAAACTCTTCTCCATCAAATCAAAAGCAGTTCTTCAAAGCATTGAAGTGTATACTTAGCATTACACTCCTGAATTCAATAAGACACTTCTGCCTTTACTAAGCAGGCATGTCTTTAAACAAAGCACTTAAACACATACTTAATTAGTTATTGAAACAAGAGGCATGGTGTATATATTCTGTTCCCATTTTAAAAAGGGGATTTTTTTTCCCCACAGTATATATGATCTCTTTAAGAAAGAAACATACTTCTAACTTGAATGATGTTGTTTTTTCTTTTTCAACTGCATTTCAATTCAGTGTAGGTAAAAATGATCTTTTATTGAATAAGTCAAAAGTTTAAGTGATTGTTTTGCCCAATCCCTTTTGAAACCCTGTTCAGATATACGGCCTCTTCAAAATAAATGGTTGTGCCAGAAGCTATGTTCATCAGGAAACTGTTTTTAGTATCACCTGCATAAACCAAATCACAGATGTCTCAATCAAGGATGATTTTTTTTTTTTTTTTAAAGAAAGGCTTTAAATTGCCTGCTCTGCAATGTCACATGTTTGCTTGTAATTTAGTGCCTTATCCAGTGGAATGTCACAGGGATTAGTTTCTTCTGGAATATAGAAATGATTAGAAAATCAAACATCCATATAAAATTCCATTGTATTTACAGAATACCAAAACCATTTGAAATAATGTTTAAATTATTATAATTCTTATAATCATGTTCTAAACATTTTTTCTGAAGTCTACCATAAGCGGAGGCAGCGGGGGAGGGGACAGATGTGAGAAAATTACACTTTGGGTTATGTGCTATTTGGGTGTTTTGAAGTTTTTCTCTTTATTAAGGACTGACACTGTGGTGTGCATGGGCACCACACAAACCACTGCTTGGAAGTGAAACTGTGAGGGATTTCATTTCTTGCACATCTGAGCTGATTGCTTTAGGGACAGAACTGTGATGTTCTCCATCTGCCCAGTGACAGGTGACATAACACACACTACGTAGGCTCTGTGGACATCATAGTCACCACTCAGGGGTTCCAGTGTCATGGTGAAAATCCCTTTTTAGTAACAAGAGCAATGAATTCTGAGTAAAACTGATTGTTCAAAGCTTCACTGGAAACTGGTCCTGACCTGTGTTTATTTGTAACAGATGCTAGAGAGAAAATTCTCAGATGCAGGTACACGTTCACCTGACTGAACCTGTTGATACAAAGACTGAATCATATGTTCCTGAATCTGTAACAGTGAAGTTCAGACTTGATCACAGAGTGATTTAGAGGCATTGATTGCCAGTGTTGAATGGACATCGTGCATCATTTGGAAGCGCTTCCACCTCTAATTCATCTGACAGTGTCTGAACTGTGAGCAAGAACTATAGGGGGTTTGAAGGTCCTTTTAGCTAGTTAAAACACTAGCCTGGCAATAAAGCCTGCTGCAGACCTGGAGTGTAAACTCCATCAAATGCAGAGATATTTGTGTTCCTTCCTAGCTGTACTTCAAGAGAAAAGGAACAGAGGTCCATTGCTCTTCCACAGGTATATGGGCACTTTCATTGTTTTTGTTGTAAGGCATGCAAATATAAGTTTGCATTATAGACAAATGATATTCCTGAAAGACATGATTGGCTGGAAATACTTCATACTCATGTAGAAGTTGCCAAAACAACTTCATAGTTAAGTGAATGCTTAACTTAATTTTCCTCCTTCTAATTCACGTAGACATTTCTAAACTACCCTCCTGTGTGAAGCAGAAATAATTAATTTTTCTCTCATTAATATGAGGATGTAGGTCTGCATTTGGCAAGACTTCCTTTTGTGATGCATGAAAATATCGAGGTGATTCAATCCCATGAAAAGATTAGGTTTGGAAAATAGCAGTTAGCTATACTTTGCTTTCACATTCTCATATTCCCCAGGACAGATCTCAATTGCAGATGCAGAGGTGACCTATCACCTCTTTGTAGGAGGCTGCAAGATTGTCATTCACCACTGTATCTGTGCCTCTTGCACCATCTTTGGGAAGCAAAGGAGCACCATTATCCTAAATCATTTGTCCAAGATCACGGAGGAGGTGAGTGGTGGAGCAGGACTTGAACTTATGCCAGCACTGTAATCTCTCTGCCCTGTCACTGCCTGTGCCTAAATGACTTTAGGGACTGACAGCAAAACCTTTGGAATGCTGCTTTGCTGTAGAGGATTTGCCCATTGTCCAGTGCACAATCCACTTACTTGCGCAAAATGCCCCAAAGCCTAAAATGTTCTTGATGGTAATCAATGTGGATGTAGGAAGTGCTGAAATCAATTGACTGTCAGCACCTGTTTAATGGTAAGCAGGTGCTTAAATGTAGTGTTGCACAGGAGGGAATGGTGGTAAAAACTGCCAGGTTCTGGTGTTGTGTTTGGCAGCAAGACTTTTAAAAATTAGAAGGGACATACATTTTATTAGTTAGTAGATGTGGCTGTGCTGCAATATGAGGGAATATGTTAAGTCATGCTCAACAATCTGTCCGGCTCCTACCCATACTCTGTGCTCTGATAATGAACTAAAAATTCAGTCTCATGAATTTTAAGTCTGTACCTTCAACATGAAATTCACTTAAACCATTGTCGAGAGTGTTCGAGCCAGAGGAAGAGGGAAGAGAAAGGAACATCTCTGCTCCAATCTGGTTTTCAAAGAGACACATTAGCACATAGTAAGTTTTTCCATCATATTCAAGTAGATGATCATTATCCAGCTTGCAGTAAACATCTGACTTGATCTAGACAATTGTGAAATTACTTGATACTTGATCAGTGTGGACCTGACCTTTACAAAAGCAGCTTTAAAAGTCAGATGCCATCCTCTTTCCAGCTTCTATTCCTCTGCAACAAGGCTACCCCTCACTTGGTTGTTTACTTGTCTAGTTTTCATTGAAACAGTTTGCCAGAAATCAGAATTGCTTTGCTTAGCTGCATAATGCTCTGGCTTTAAACTCTGGAACATGTTACAAAAATCTTACCAACCTACCTTTACCACAAAAAATACCCTCCAGAAGACATTAGGATTTCTGTGTTCCAGCTCCCATATTATGAATTCCACTTTCCAACTAGGACAAAACCTGAAAATGGATATTCATGGATTCTGGTTTGGTTTGGAGGTAAAAGGCTTCCTGTCTGCAGCATTTTGAGAGATACCTACTTATCAGCGAAGCTCTGCAGGGGAAGGGAAAGGTGGAGTAACTATCCCATCAAACATAGTACCTTTTTTTTTGAGGCTTATCTAAAACAGCTTCAGGCTACTCAAAATTTTATAACCTTTCAAAACCTTACAAGCCAGCTGTAAAGCAAGAGCTCCTCTTGTTAAACAGCCAGCAAATCAAGGTGTGAAGCTAAGGACATGCAGTAGCAAGGGATGTAAGAAATGTGCCTCTTCTGCTGCATTTATCTTTAATAAGAGGATGCCTAAAAGCTTCAGCTTTCTTTTATCTTTCACAAAGATTTACCAGAACAAGTGGTACTAAGCCTTTAATGCTGTTGCTTTACATAAACCAAAATGTTAAATTTTGTTTTCATTTTCATTCATACTGATTTTAAAAAGTCTGTGTTAAATAACAGCCTATTATTTTGGAAGCTTGTTTGGGGTTTTTTTCTGAAATGCCAAGCAGTACTGATTATATCATTGCAGTATTTTGAATTATTTTTCACCCTCATATTTGCCTTATATAGCCATGTAACTTGGTATTTGACATGATTTTGTTTTTTTCCTCCCTTCATCTTTGTGGAAATAATGAGTACTGCATTGTAACCAGCATCAGAACTTCATTGCAACAAATCTCCCGTGCTTGTTCAATGAAATGCAAAATGCACAGTGTGGAACTTAAAGCCTTTGTCTGACTCCAGGGTCTGTTCATGCCAAAGTGAACTGGACACCTTTTCCTTTGGCCTGTGGCTGCATGGTAGATGATGTTCTGCAAGATCTGAGCCTCGAAGGTGAGGCTCCTGTGAGCAATTTCTTACCTTTGGTGCTGGTGCAGGGCAAAGACAATTGACCAGAGGATGGGACTGGCCCACCCTGGGTTTGGGATGTTTGTTTGACATATGGTGGAACCAGCCACTGTAGACTCAAAGGGAAGTAAATATATATCCCTACTCATCTCAACTTTTACAATGCCATGGTCTTGGTTGGTGTCTATGACCAAGATCTATTGGTTTTAATCAGGTGGTGGTAACTTATGTTACCCAGATCCCAGCACGGTAAAACTTCAGTCTTAAGGCCAGTCCTTCCTCTCTGTCTGTTACACGGCTTAACAGACAGAGTTGAGACCTCCTAAAACCCAGCAGTTTCCATTCCTGACCACAGGTGCTGTTTCTGGCACAAGCATGTCAAAATGTTGTTTATTCTATGACAGCATGCCCTCCCTCTTGACTCTGAAACAGTTTGCTTGTGAGGATTAACCCATCAGGTTGTAGCCAGGCCAGGGGAGTCTGTGTGGGAAGTGTTTTCTCCTACCCAGAAGCCACAGAAATACTTCTCACTACATAAGTTAGACACATAGAAAGATCCAGATTTTAGTTTGTTTTTCTTTACTGGTGAGGAGAAAGAAAAGAAAAAGCACAACACAAAAAACAAATTAATTGGTCCTGCATTGCACAGAGAGAATGATTAATCTCCTGCATTCAGGAGCATCTGTCTACTACTTCTGCTTGAATTCCTCAAAAGGCTAAGAGTGTTTCTAATGGTCATTTAAATAATAAATGCCACCACACTCATTAGGGGTGTATCAGTCGTTCTTTTTCTGCTCTGGTGCTTGTTGTATTCTATTAATATTTATTGAATTCCAGGAAATTCATCCTGAGCTAGTGGTCCACATTTCTTTTCAAGGTCACCAAATATAAATATTTTATTTATCTAATTTAGAAAAACGACGTTAGATGCGATGCAGCAAGCATGACAAGAGTATGAATTAGTGGAATGCTTCCCTCAGGAAATGTATCCAGGTACCAGTAATGGATAATTGTAAGTCCAATAGCTTCTCTCCTAGCAGGTAATAAAGATACATAATGGCAATACAAGCCCTCACCTGAAGGTGTGCATATGGCAATAACAGTTAGTAGCACAATAGACTATTTACTGCGAGGGCATTGGAAGCATCCAAATCTCTTTCTGGTATCTGGGCCCTAAATAGGCTTATTAGAATTTCACCTTCAAATTTTGACATGGATATACATGTGGGCTACATGGCAGATTTTCAGCAGCCCTTTGGGAATGAATATGCCTAAATCTGTCAGATGCTTGATGTTGTCTTGTGCTGGCTAAAAAATCGTGGCATCAGGAGTGGCCAGAGTAGCTCATTTTGAGTGTTGTGTGGGTTTTCCTGCCTCTGACAGTCCACTGTTCTCCCATCAGACAGGGCTGTGTTGCCTGCTTGCTGTACATGTGTAGTCCAGGAGTGTCCTGTTTCTTTATCACTAAGAAACATTTTACACTTTAACACTAAGAAACAGTTATGAAATGAAAAGAAGATTCTGATAATATTTTGTGTTCTGAATGTTCCATGCCCTTTTCTGCTGCATATTCGACTTCTGCACTCTTGGACTCTGTCATCTTTGCATTCCCTGGAGATATAAAAATTCCTCTTAGGATGATTTCATTTTAAGCAAGCACCATCCTGGCTTCTCCAAAAAGAAGGCAATATGATGTGGGGGGTACATTTTAGAAATTGATAATTGCATTCTTGCAAATGCTGGTTATAAGAAAACAATGTTTCAAAAAGGAAAAAGCCAGTAGATTGTTTACCTCCTCAAAATGTTTACCAAAGAACAGTTCCCCCAAATTGAGTATTGAGCTGTCAAGACTCAAAGAAAACAAATGAAGTGGCATTTAATTTAATTGAATATTGTGCTTGTGGCTTTTTGTTTCTGTATTCAATTTTTCGCGCATTGTAGTCTTTTGCTACTGCTAAGGTTAAAGTTAAAATTAAAATTAAATGTTTGCTGCTATTGTTTAGAAATATCACAGACAAAGCACAGGCTTCTGAAGAAATGGGTGTTGAAAAACTTGTGGGTTTTAGCAGTACTTTTTTTAAATAATACACACACAGTATCTAAGGGAAGATGCTACAGGAGAATTTGTTACAGAAAGGAAAGGCAGTAACTCTTGAGCTTTGACTTAAGACCTGTGTGACCTGTGCTGCTTCCTGGCTTTCCAGGTAAGTGTTCCTAGGGCCTGTTGTACTGGGTTTGCCTGGAAAGGTTTTGGTAGTGGGTGGGCTATAGAGGTGGCTCCTGTGAGGTAGAGAAAATTTAGAAAATTAAAGTTGGGACTGAGAAGAAGGGAGGGGTAGGGGGAAGCTGGTTTTAGATTTGTTCTTATTTCTCATTATCCTGTTCTGATTTGAATTGGTAATCAATTTAATTTTTTTTCCCCAAGCTGAGTTTGCTTTACCCATGCTGTTAATTGGTGAATGATCTTTCCCTGTCCTTATCTTGACCCAGGAGCTTTCATTACATTTTTCTCTTGCCTGTCTAGCTGAGGAAGGAGAGAGATAAGAGCAGCTCTGGAGGACACCTGACATCCAGCCAAGGTCAGCCCTACACACCTTTTCTGATCTATCAAACTGGAGATTTATGGCTCTGTCTCGTTGTTGACATTACTGATATTGAGCTCTGATAATGCAGTACTAATTGGCAGCTCATTGATAGTCTCAGGGGCAAGGCCTTGACGAGAACAGATATGGGGAATAAATCACTCCATCTCCCTTCTTGCAAAGTTTGCTTCACGCTGTAGGGAATAGGTCTAATCTCCTGCATCTTGGTTGAAACCATTTCGGATGGGTCTGTGGAATAAAAAAGAAGAGAAGCAAGGTCATTACAAAGTCACGGGAACAAACAGAGCTCTGATAAATATTGAGCTGAGTTGCTAAAATGATTGTTAAAAGCACTGAAGGTCCTTATGACTCTAACCCTGAGCAGTAGTTATGGACGAGTGGCAACACAGACAAAATGCTGGGAGAGGAAAGACTGAAAACACTGAGGTAGCAGAAGAAATTGAAGGAAATGGAAAGAGCAGGTATCTATGGAGCTGCATATGTAATCAAAACTTTAGATCAATGTCTGGAGGGCCTTTGTCATGAATAAAATAGATCCCAGTGTACAGGGACGCAGGGTGGAAAACATAGAGACAGCTGTAAAAAACAGCATACAGGGTGACCAAACAGTTCAGTAAGCCCTTAAACAGGTCAGGAAGTGTGACAAGGAGCTGAGCAACCTGTGTGACAGAGCAGGAACAGGGTACATATGGCAGGGGCACAGAGAGAGGAGTGCTCTGGGGACTGCCAGCAAAGCAAGCCAGGAGGGCAGAGCAGCAGCCGGTTGTTGAGTGGGTCTGAGCTGGAACCAGATCTGGAGACAGGCCTGTTATTGCAGGCGCTTCAGAGCATTAGGCTGGACAGGGAGGAGAGGCTTAATGGCCTTGGCAAACAGCTGTGATAAGGCTTGGAGTTTATCGTGTGCTTGAGCAGAGCAAAGTACTCGTGGCACCTCCATTGTTGCTCTTCTCTAGAATCACGTCAGAAATTATGCATGCTGCATTAATGTATATATCTTTGTGTAATGCACCACATCCTCCCCTTATTTCAAACCAAAGTGGAAAATATGCATGGCAAAAATATCTTTGGCAGCAACCTAAACAAGTTCTATCATGATAAGCTCCTGAGTAAATACTGAACAGTTGCTAATTAAAGTGGAGTGCATAGTCCTTGATTTTTCAATTAACACACCCAACATACAGTAATGCCTTAATTATTTTTGTGCTTAAATATACTTGAAAGAAATCTGTAAGTGTAGCAGTGAACTTTAAAAGGCAGGTGATTCTCTGTATTTTTAGTGGTAGGGTAGTGGTGGATTTAACTGAAATTGAAGGGAGGCTCTCATGGAAATGTACCATAGTCTGAAAATCTTTGTCCTTAAATAATCTTGGTTAAATTGGTAAATAATTCCTGGGTTTTTTCCATTTATTTTCACTTTACTCTCAGATTAGCCATTCTCAATCAATTACTTGCCCCTTAATCAGCCTTATGGGCAACTATGAGAGACAGATGCAAGAGGGCATTTTGGACTTCTGTAGATAGTTCTGTCCACACAGAGATCAGCATTCTCTTCAGCATTCTCTGCTGTGAGCTATCCTTCCAGGCAGCTGCCCTTTCTCTGGAATTGTGGAGGAGGCTGAATAGCCCCATCATGAGATCAGTGTTTGATGGGTGAGATGAATTGGAGCCTGGGCATGTCTGCTGTCACTCGGGACAAACAAGTTACTGCCTTAAAGAGGTCGCCTAACAAGGAGATACTGGGCAGGAGGACAGGGAGATGCCCATGGCTTCCCTGCTGTCTGCACTCCCGAGTGCCTAATGACAGCCTGCTGCTCGCCTGTTCCCATGGCAGCGCTCCTAATGGCCATTCCCGTGAAAACCTGCTTCAAAAAGGATACACCTATACAAATGAGTGGTAATGGTTTAAATCGCTCGGTAGTGGAATTTTTCAGGAGTGCTCAGCGTTAGAGCTTGTCAGGATTGTCTCAAATGTTTTTAATCAGAAAACGCTGGCTTGTGGAAGCACACAGTTTGGGCATGTTCTCAGGAAGTCAGCTGCAAAATGTAAAAACCAAAAAGGCCAGATTTAAGGTATTTTCAGGCCAACATGTGCTGACTGAAAAGTTTGTCTTCTAGCCTGAAATGAGTTTAAAAAGCATGTGTTACTTTGGTGATTTTTATTTTGATTACTGATCGTATTTAGAACAAATTCAAGTATGATTGACTTGAGCTGACACTGTGCATTTAGTTTTGCAGTGTGGTTTTGTGTTTTTGCAATTTTAGTATTAATGTCAAGGTGACATAGGGAATCTTTTCTGTATTTTACATTTTCTCCTAGGCATATAAAATATCTAAATATGTTCCATTTTAGTAAAAGTGTGATGATTTCTTGCTTTTTTTTTGATACCCAGTGGCGAAAATAGTAGGGAAATTCTTTTTTTTCCTAGAATACTTTTGAAAAACTCTTTTTATATTTTGCAGTGGAAACCTATTTGAGTTTTAATATCCGGAAGTATATTTTAGTTTAGCATGAGGGCTATGAAGTTGTCTTCACTTTGGAGGGACTGGGGAAATGGGGACACACGTCCATTGAAGTTGGTTTCTGCTGGTAAGAAACATACACTGCCGCTAAACCATGGAATTCAAGCCACAAACCAAAGTAATTGGGCTGAGAGTTGCTCTAGCAGTTGGCTGCTAATTCTGAAAAATAATCTACCACCTGTTGTTTAGTCTGTAGGATCAAAGAAGGTTTAATGTTTGAGGAGAGAGAAATTTATTGCTCCATATGGAGGACAATTTAAAAAAAAAACCTATAGGTGAAGATCAATTCAGTGCAGTAGCCTACTTCTTTTAAAAAGGTATCTTGGCACAAGCCACAGCACTCTTAATAGCAACCTGTGGACAGAGCCAATTTCCACCTTTGGAAAGTCTTTTCTCTATTTGGAACTCATCACAGATGAGTTTATCACAATTCTTTAACAGATATGCTGTGTAATTGTCACTTTTTTTTTTCATTGTGTATGTCATTGGATTTTAATAAGAGGCAATAATTTTTTGTCCAACTAAGAATGTAATCAAAGACGTGTTTGATGCACAGGATAAACAGTTGCTGGAGAGGAAAATACGAAAATTCAAGGGTTATTTTGTTTGGGTTCTATTTACTGACCATCTGGAAGAAGGAAATACTGGCAACAAGAACCATTCAGAAATCAGTGGTATGAAATCGATGAGAAGACAAGACAAGGTAAATCTATTAGTTGGAAGGACTAGAGCATGTTGCTTGGAATATTTCTGCTCAGCAAAAAGCAGAAAATAGTTTTCTGATAGACATATAATTTTTGTGACACAAGGGCTTTCAGGAAATATTTCCCAGTTTGGAGAGAAGGTAATGAGGGGATGGGAGAATACTTTCTAGTAGGGCTAGAAGAGAGGACTTTTTTGTCAGTCATTTGTTCAGGGCCTGGGGAACTTACAGGGACATGGAGATGTGGGTCCCATTCCTGGGCTGGGTCAGCCTGACATATAAATTTGAGGCATTTGGTGGGAATAGAGAAAACCTGAGTAACATCATGCAGAGGTGTATGTTGTCCCAGCAGGCATGTTGGTGTACAGTCAGGTTGGACACATGATGCTCTGGAGCTGATAACCAGGATGTTCAGCAGGAGCCCCTCACCCACGTGCAGCACCCCATCCTTGTGGCAGATTTTGAGATATATTAAGTGGAAATCCTATCTATGCTGGATAGGGTTTATTAAGAATCTTGCCTTGCTTCTGGTCAAGCTTTGTACTGAGTCTTTTTTCCCTTGTTTCCCTTAAAGACTCCAAGTTTTCTATCTGGTCGCTCTTAATTCCTGTTTTCTTGAGTCAGATTCACCCAGCTGGGTGTGTTAAGGCTGGAAGTCCACAGTGACACAGATCACTATAATCCCAGCAGTCCTGTTCTTTCTGATGCTATTCCCTGGCACCTCCAATGTGCTCAGCCTGTTCAGCTTGCAGAGTCAGCAGAAAACTGGGGACTTTTTTTTAGTTTGCCTTTGTGGGGATTTTGCTGCTTCTTTTTCAACAAACTGAGCAGGCTGAACACCAGGTCAGATGTGGGACTTCTCAGCATGGGATGGCACTAGGCCCCCTAACAATTCAGTCTGCTCTAAAGCCAGAGCCTCAGGTCCTGGTCAAAGAAGTGATCCCAACCTGTTGGATGGGTGCTATGGTAGGCAGAACAAGGCAAAAAAATTATTGCCTTTTGTTCAGCTACAGCTTCTGTAAGAAAACACAAGGCAATGCAAACAGAACAAATCAAACAGTGCTGCCATCTGTAGTAGGTGTATGGGGTGGCAACTGGTGGCTTTTGGAAAGCTTTGTACGGAGCAGCTTGACCAGCACAACCTCAGAGTACACATTTCATACTGGTTTAAAGCAATGAATTTAAAGCATCTCATTTTTCGCCACTAACATTTTGCATTTCAGTGGCAGTAAAAATTCAAAGGCCCCAAGACATAAAGAATCCCCAGGGATGCTGTAGCTCTCCCTTGTTTTTCTTTAGCAGAGACATGAACATTAGTATAGCTGGTTAACAAGAAATAGCTTTGTCTAAATGAAATCATTAAACCAAAGTTTGCTGTTTACGAAAGTATTTTGGTTTTCTTTAAGTTTTCCAGCAGAGGAGATTTTTTTCTTCCTTTTTGTACTGCTTGGGTTGCTATTCCCACCTCTCCACGGGAACAAATTCAGACAGGACTGACAGCACCCCTATATCTATTATGCTATCCTACTATAAAGAGAGTTTGTCATCTTCTAATGCTTTAAGGAGTGTTGATGTTTTGAAGTGAATTATGTCACCCAACAGAAGGTTTAGCAGATCAGCAATGATACTTGAGAAATTCAGTGGAAGGAGGCATCTTTTAAGCCATCTTTCTGTCTGGAGCTCCTTCTGGCAGGCTATAAATGTTTACCATTCTCGGTGTCTGACCCAGCTCATGGTTATGGTCCGCTAGGGTATGGTGCAATGTCAGTGGGGAAGTACAACTACTGTGCTTTGGTTCTGTATGACCTGTGCAGTTTGCAGAGCTGGGTCCCACCCTGGCATGCAGCCTTTCTGACAGCTGCCTCTGAAGTGGCTGCACACTCTCCATTAGCGAGGCTGGTGGGCACATTTATGTAGCAGCCCCCAGGCTGGTGCAATTGTTCATCAAGTAATTCCCAAGCCACCTTTAGGGAAACACTGCCTCAAGACATGCTTGCAAGATTTTGAGAGAATTCAGAACTTTGAAAAGCAGGTCTTAGGCAGTGACTAAGATATCAAGAGAATGGATAATGTTGTATTATGCAGAATATTCACAAATACTTCCTTACAGTCACACTGATATCACTGTACGAAAGGCCCTGTGAATTAAAGATGCAGTCCAAGGCCATAAAATTTCTGCTGCCCCAAAGGGAAAAAATAGCCCTTATTAGAAGTATTTGGTGGACTTCTCCTTAGCAATACATTGTTAAAGGCCTAGAATTTGAAGGTCTGCAACCAAAAGACTCAACAATATGACAGAACCGAGCAGTAATATTTTGTCAGATACTAGTGTTCCACTGTAGGTGCAAGACCCTGTCCTCAGTCAGTGCCTGAGAATCAAGTGTCTTAGCACAAAATCTGCTGAGAGAAGGAATCTATAGCTAAAGTGCTGTGTGGTGGGAACTCATGCATGTAAATCACATCTGAATTAATTCCAGAAATTGTAAGTAAATTAAAAAAATCCCCAAATTATCCAGGGTCTCTGCCTCGATCCAGTACTTCCTTAATTCTTCATTTATTGTAGTGACAGTGCAGTTCTTTGTGGATATGAATATTATTTTTCTTAGTCACTGAACTGATAAACATTTAGCAGCATTTCAGGTGAAAGAAATGGAAGAAAACATATCCATTGATTTTGTCTTAGTAAATTGGTAAATGTTGACCTAGTCAAAGTGACAAATGTCAAGAATTTTCCTTATGAAAGAGCTGGATGGAAGGTAGAGAGCATGAAACAAAAACCTGAGCCAGTAGTACACAAATGCTGTGCTGATGCATTTTATCCCTCAAAGGCTGTTCTATTATGTGCAGCACAATATTAGTGTGTTCCATGTTTTCGTCTTTATATTTAATTCACAGCTAATTTCACAGGGGACAACAAAAACCCTCCTGAGTTCTTCACATGAATAGTGTGTGATATAAATAGTGCTCAGGGAAAATGCCAGCCACCTCCTGGGAGTTCTGCTTCCATGGTGAAGGATATATAGTGTAGGTTGTGTGTAGACACATTGGCGTGATTCTAGCTCCAAAGACTTGTCTGGAAGCTTGGAGAAAGCACTGGTTTGGGTTTCAGAAGATGTGGTATTTGAAGACTCCGGTAAATAATGTCTGTGGGAATCTGGAAATTCCTTTTGTTCTAAATTACTAGCATTTCAGTGCCTGCATAGCCTAAATCTGACCCCAAAATCTTTGTGTCTGCATTCCTGATACAGCACTGACACAAGGGGTCAAACTTTTCCTTCTAAGACTCTAAAAGGTCTTTGAGGGTGGGATTCTTCCACTCCTACAATCAGAATGTCTGGACCAATGTGAATTAGGCTTATCAGTGCCTTTGATTTTCATATTTGGCATCTTTTAGTATCTATGACTCCTCAGATATGTTTAAAATCTGGCCTCTCATCGACAGCACTCCTCATTCAGATATCCCAAAGTAGTACATTTCCACCACTTCCCTGGGATTATTTAGGATTATTTCACAGGCTGATGAAGTCAGAAGGAATTGATACCAATCTTGCAATTTCTCTTGACATGTGTGAGTACCTTGCCAAACCTACTATACGGTTAAGTTACTGGCCTCATCCAAGTCAGGAAAAGTAGATCCAGCGGTTTTTTGTCCTTCTCAGTCAAAACGGACATCATTTTAATCTCACTTATTCTGCTCTTAAGGTGAGGTGTATGTATGGGGGTGGAGCTGGCTAAATTTCAGCTTCCACAGTAACAGATCTTTTTTTGGCATCAGGAAAAGTTGCAAATTGCTTTTATGTGGCAGGTGTTTCAACCAAATATCGTGGGATCAAAGCAACATTTATCAAGTAACTTGAATCCCAGCTTTACGCACTCAGTGGGCATTGCCCACGAGGAAGTGATGCATCAGTAGGCAGAGAAGCTTAGATAGCAAAGAAGGGAAATAAAAAATCACAAATCAACAAACTCAGTGGTATTAAACATGCTGCCCAGGGATGCTTTCCTCTGGCAAAAAAACTGTTCAGATGCAAAGCTACTATAATGATTTTATAAAATAAACTAACTGTAGGTAGATCATAGTTTCATAACAGTCAGGACCCTGAGCTCCATTTCAAATGTCTCCTTGTCATGTCATTGGTCCTGGAATGGATCATTATTGCTGTTCAATTAAACTGAATTTGGTATGTCAGAATCTTACCAAATACTGTCCTCTGAGGGGGTTGTTCTTGCTAAAATTTGAATAACATGCTGTTATGAATGATGGTGTTTTAAATTAGTAAGGATACTAAAAGAAATAAAAATAGACAGGACGTTGTGAGATTTCCCAGCAACTGACGTGTTTGGCCTATTATTATATAGTTGAGTTAATTTGAAAAGACACATGAGTTTCCAGGAGTTTTAAATGCAAATATGACAAGTAAATTAAAAATGTGGGTGTGAGCTTTGCTGTGGGTTTTGGTTAGTCAAAATCACAAAACCTTTGCATGTTTTTTTTTAACTTATTAGTGTCCAGGAGGATGCTGCATTTAGACTCCCTGTGACTACATTCTTCACATGGCTTTCTAATCCCTTGTTATGGCTTTGTTCTAGGACCAAAATTAACACAGCCAATTAAATACGAGGTGATATGGGGGGGATTGTTGTTTTTGCCAGTCTCTGATGTGGTAACCAACCTGCCAAAGGAGCCCTGGTTGTTGCTGTGGCTAGAAGGTCCACAGTGGTTGGCAGAGAACTGCTGCAAGACTGAGAATATCCTGCGGCTTCCTGCAGTCTGGGAACTCAGAAGTTCCCTGCTCTGGACCCTTAAACACCTGCTTCCTGGCATCTCAGCCTGGCAGCTCCAAATTTCTGACATGGGATGCAATGCGTGACTACAGTATCTGTGGTACTCATGTAATGTAGCATCAGGAGTTGGTAACAGACATGGAGATCATACTGAAACCAACCTGTGTTTTCTTCATGTGTTCTGTTTCTGCAGGAAAAGCAGTGTGTTAGTCTCTTGGTGGCACTGATCAGATGGGATAGACTTGAGACTGTTCAAACATATGACATGAGAGATGGCCTATGTTTTCTCCAGCCTGTTTTCTTGTTTTCTGTTGTTTTTACCTCAGCTTGTTTCCCCTTATTTCTGGTGGTGAAGCTCTGGGACAGTTCTCACTCTGGAGGGTTGGAGGCAAGGCACTGTTATTTATGCTTTGTACATCAATTAAAACTTTGCATGGTGAATTAAAGTTAACAGTAAAGCTTCTTGTCTGTGTCCTAGCTCTGCCATTCCCCATTTTTTCATAATACCTTCCCTACCAATTAGATACCATAGTTTCTGTCAGTGACAGCTCATAACAAAGCCTATATTGGAACGTCTCTTAATTAAGCATCCTTTAGCTCTTTACTTTCTTTTTCTTTTCTTAGCTCCTTTAATACTGTCTTAATAATAGTTTTCTCTGAAGACTTCTTTTCAGAGTTTCTTTTCAAATAAATTGCTGTTGAAATGATCATAACATTGCTTTTCTCTTTTTTTTTTTTAACACACAGAATTATCTCAATTGGCATTAAGTTCAGGGAGTCAAAAGGCCAAACGTACCTTCATAAATCTGAGATGACTTCACTGAAGTAGTTGAATTTACAGTCTCTTAACAGAGCTCTGGCTGACCCCAGAGCCCACAAAATTAGCTCTAATGGGAAATTTAAAATTTTCTGGTGCACTGAATACAGTGACACATTGTTAGGATTATCTGAGGATGGAAAACAAATGTTTGCTGTACCATAGCACTCCATTCTCCTCTGTATTCATGTCTGCTCTGTTTGAATGGTGAATGACAGTGACTAAAATTCAGGGTGATTGTGTTAATAACCACTAATTGAATTCAAAACAGCACTTTTGCTGGGAGGATTTTTCTTTCCTCTTTCAAGTAGTGATGTTGGCCAGGGTTTGGGTTGATTTTGTTATTTGTTCTTTCAGTATTAGTCTTCTTAAGGGCTTCTCTGTGGCTGCAGCACTGGCCAGTGGCTTCTCACCATCACAGCCACTTCCCACAAAGTTACGCCAGTGTGATTATTCAGGAGCAGCAGTAATTAACAGTAAGCCCCCAGGTTATTAACACAGGATGCACCAAGTGAATAGTAGTGTTGTGGGGAGTCCTTGAATTTGCACAATGATACTCAGGATGGCAGTACCTCATCTCGCACTCAGCTTTTTTCATTAGATTTTTGTATCCAGACTGCAATTTATTAGCTGCAAATGACTGACTTTATGTGTCTTGGTCATGCAGGTTTCCAGGTAAAAGCACTTTATTTTTGCTTGTTAGCTTCCTCAGAAATGGAATTCGGTATTTGCAGTGCCACATTTCCTATTTGTTTGTTTACAATATCAATTACCTCCTTGTTCTACCTTGTCTCAGTGCTGTGTGTTTGTTTGCCCTCTTCTATCAATGATAATCAAGGGTCTGATCAAATCTACATCTCTTTGTCTTGACTTTGAAGTGCTTCCTGATTAAAGTGGGAGAGATAATAGAATGCAGTAGAAAGGATATACATTTAGTGAGTTCTGTATACAACATGATGTGTTAAACTTCACCCCAAACATTCTTTGCTTCTTATTTCCTGCTGTCCCCTGTTTACCTGTTCATGCCTGTTTCCAGAGCCCTGTTCAGAGAAATGTTGGCCTTCTGGGTAGGAATGAGGAAGTCAAGACTGCAGACCTGCCTTTTCCAAGGTCCTGCTGAATCCCTTCTTCCTGCCATGTTGGCTGAAGTGCTGCAATGTTAGTCTCTCCTGCCAAATCTGTGTCATACTGTTGCACATGATAAGAGCACCCAGCCAGTGCAGCTGATCCAGACCTGTGTCAGCAACCTGCTCCTCTTCTGACCAGGCTGAGGGCTGCCCCACAGCACAGGACAGCCACGGGTTCTGTGGTAATCTGTCCCTGTAATGCCAGATGTCAAAGGGTCCAGGTAAGCCAGGAATGCCATTAGCAGACCTGTCAAAGATAACTAGTGGATGGAACATGTTGGGACCTGGCATATATTGGGGAAGTAGCCAAGCTACTGTAAATCATTGCAGAACACATATGGGGAGGGAAGGCAGGCTAAGGTCGACCCTTGTGGTTTTTTCAGTGTCCTGAACAGAATTTGGCCACAACCAAATGAAATATTAAACTCTACTACTACAAAGCAACCTCACGCACACCTTGGCCTGCTTGGTAGGGCAAATGCCTCCTGTGTTATATAAATGTCAAACCACATCCCATAGCAACAGCATCCATGTCACCAGTTCAGTGATAACCACGTTGTAGTAATCTGCAAATGTTAAAATTATACACAATTGGCTTGTCAGTTTTGTTGCACATGTTTATATGCAAACAGATCTTATGACTAGCGCTTCCAAAAGTAACTAGGAATGTGTCAGTGCTGAAGACTCAGCAGGTTTAGTTGGTTGGGTCTGACTTGAATGTTAATTATGTTTTTCCTCTGATGAGCATTAAATCTCTCCTGCTTCTGGAGACCAACATCAAAATTCAAATATTTAATTTGCTCATTGACATTTATTAAAATAGCTTTGTGCTTGAATATCAAGTTAAGGTAGTGGTAGCTAATTTCGTTAGTCTAGATGACGCTGGAAGTAAATTTAAATCTGATTGAGAAGCATTTAATATTCACTAAGAAAAGGAGGGAATGAAAGGTCAATGGTATAAAATGTTGATATCTACAAACAGCAGAGCTTTAAGTTTGGCTTTTGAAGTAATTGAATGAAGCCTTAAAACCAATTGCAATAGGGATATTTCAAAATGTTAAGAGAGGCTCTTCTACTGCTTCCCAAGATAGGCCTTGGTGTCCTAACAAGAGAGAGATAAGTGAGAGCTCCTCAGTCCTGCCAGATCTCTCCACTCTCACCTGAGTTCCCCTGAGTCCAGGAACCTCCCACCAGCTCCTTTGGGAGCTTTGCTCCAGAACTTACCATAATCACCATTGCAGTCACTGCTGTCACTATGTACCTCACTGACTGAGGAGAAAGTTGGTTATTTAAATGTTGTTATTTAAGTGGGAAAATATTTACATATATATGCCCATATACTGTGAAGAGGCCTTGTTTTGAATTGTATTAAGTACATGAGGCCCTTTAACTTCCATGTAATATGAGGAAAGGCATTTATAAGTATAGATGTGAAGGAAAAACTGTATTTTTCAGCTGAGTTGAAAATACAGCAAGGAGGGACATAAATATTTGGCCTCTTAAAAAACTTTTTCAAGTAACTGGCTGGTCTCCTATTAATAACTGACTTGTTGGGTATAATTCCAGTTTTGCACCACTTGCTTACATGATTGCTTGTATGTTGGCCTGCAATACTGAATTGCGAATTTATTGTTAAATTCCTTTTCATTGTGAAACCTTGCGCCTGCAACTGAGAGAAATATGTTTAATCCCCTGGGGTGGGGATCAATTAGGGGCATGTAAATACAAAGGATTATTTTTCCTCTTTTTAAAAAAAGCTTCTGTATATTTATGGATCAGTAGATTGGAACATATTTATTCAGTAAACAAAGAAGAGCTAGTCCTTTTAGCAAACAGAGTGAGGTTTGCTTTGAGGGTTTCCGGTTTGGTCCTGTTTCATCACATTTCTCTAGAAAACACTTCTTTTGGACATCTCTGAGGGGGTTTTGTTGTTTCTTTAATCTTGGCTGTCATGCTGAGCTAGCAATGACCTCCTGAAGAGAAGGTTAATGTGAAGTGAAACTTCCCTAACTTAAAATACAGCTGTCAGCCCCTGTGCACAGGGGTCCAGTGACTAACATCAGTTTGAATAAAGCTGGTTGTTTACCTAGGAGAAACTGTTCTGGATTCTCAGTGGAGTGTCCTACAGAAAGCCTGAAAATTCATAAAACTTCTCAGACTGAGAGTCAGTTTGAATTAACCCCAAGTGGGATTTTGCACTGGAAAGTTCTTCCTGGGTGCTCTATTTCAGGAATATGTGAGAGGTACCATGTGGTTGTATTGAAGAATGTAGATGAGGACATTGCTGGTGACAATTATTTTCTCAAATGCACCTAGGAAAAGGTGGCCATCGTATTTTGCAGGCAATGAAAGCAGACATCAGTCCCAGAGCACTGTGTGAATGACATCTTTTGCTTGGGTTTTGGCAAATGTTTTTCTCTGACACTTGGAATTCTGTGTACAAAGCTTGGGGTCAGAAGGAACTTCTGTTGATAATGTTGTTTTGATAAAAATGCCTTGAAGCCCTTTAAGTGATTTTATAGATAGATATGGCTTTCCCAAGAGTAATTTTTTCATTTGTTTGTTTTGTAGTGTATGGCAAAGTATGCTTTATTGTCTATCTCCTACTCTCAGTTTAGCTGAAGGAACACAGAACAATTGATTAGGCATTTTTAAAAAAATTTAATGTTGAAAGGAAATGATGGAGTATTAATGATGGAATGTTAATGGTCTCATTCAAGAAGAGGAATTTGGACCAACACCCAGTTGCTCTCCAAGCACAGTTTCCCCCTGCTCTAGTACTCAACTTCTCTGAGAAGTGATGCTTGCAACTAATTTAGAGAATACCTTCAGCAGCAGCTTTCCATCTGCTGTTTGAGGAACATGTCTTTCCACAATCTGGAAAGACCATATGTAGGAGAAAGCTGAGTCTTTGAACACTTTTAGCCTTTGAACTGAGTCCAAGAAATGTCAGTCTTCCTGGGCTCTTTGTGCTGAGAAGGCCTCTCTTCACAGACCCTAGAAAACAACAAAGTTGTTTGTCTGCTTTGTCACAGCACTCTTTGAGATGAGATCTAGAGCTGGTGAGGAGAATCCCCATCCAAAACCTTACAGCATCCAGTTTTATAACTGTGGAAGTCAGTTACAGGAGCTTCTGGAGCATGTGAATTCCCTGTGCCAGGTAGAACCTGGAAGTGGCTCTGGAGGTTTTCTAGAGCTCCCGGTAGCCTGCTGAGTACTCAAACTTCTGGAATTTGTGGTCCTGTGGTCAGGATGTAAGATACATCAGCTTGTGCTAACGGAGGCAAAAATCATCCCTGAAGTCAGGATTTCCAGGTTTCCCATGTTCAGTGCTAGCTGGCAAGGTGTGTGCACATATATGGGTTTGTAATTGAATGGATTGTGGCTTTTCTTTGCACAGATGTCAGTTTGGAACTAGAAAAAACCCATATTTATTCTTTGTTTATAGCTCTATCCAGGATGTCAGAAAATGAAGTAATTCTAGTTTGAAGCTGGATGCAATCTGTCTGTGCTGTCCTCAGGACACCATCACACTCTGTGACCTCTCAAACAGAATCTCTACGTGAATACTCTTCTCTGCTTTCTTCTCTCTTAGCTAACTTTTCAGGTCTTGTCTTGGGTTTGGGGATAGCCTATGGTTTTAGCTCTTAATTTTGAGAGTGCTCTGAAATGAACTGTTCTTTTTTTTTGAGCATTGAAGCTCATGAACTTTCTAGCCAACTTCAGGAGGTAGTTTCACAGGTATTAACAAATTGTCAAGAAAACTTTGTTTACAGCAAGTTGCTATCCTAACAACAGTGGGTGCATGAAGAATCAGTGTTAACTTCTTTAGGCAGCACAACTGCTCTGATCATGCAAGGTGAAGTGCTCCCCCAAAGGAAGAACTGTCCCTGGGATTGGTGCCTTTCCTTGGTTTCTGTATTGAATGAGAAATCACTGCAAGCACAAATCAAAAGAAGAAAAATTCAGCCTTTATTGTTAAATATTGAAGGTGTTTTGAGCCCAAAAGGATTGTTAGAAGTTACATATCCTGTTTTCAAATGCAAAGGCGAAAATGACTATTTGGTTATTAAGAAATGTTTAACACTGAACTGGTTGGGGGGGCATTTACTGTAGGAAGGTGTTGGTTCCAGGAGCTGTGAGGGAAGAAGCATCACAGTAGTATTTGTTTTTAAACTAATCTTAGATAATAAATGGGGAGATTTTCTTGCCCATCTCTATTGGAGGGTGGGTGTGTTATCTTGGTCCTCTGTAGTTAGGAGAAGGGCTCATCAATAAAGAGCTCAGAAAGCAGTTTCTAGCGATCTTGAGATCAGACACATGTAAAATGATATTTATCTCTTGATAGCTTGTGATACATGGTGAAAGCAAGCTTTTGAAGTTATTTCTGGCTCCTCCTTTTCTCCTGCTTCCTTGTAATTTCTCCAGCCATGTCCAGGCTTAGATTTATCCAATCTTTCTTCACCCAAATACTTGCATTTTTTCCAAGGACTGGCACGGCTAGGAGCTAATACTGTTTGTATTTGATGTAATAGAGATACAGAGTTGAAAGACCTGACATTTCTGCCAGCTGGGTCTAAACCTTCTCGCTATCTATCTTTGCAGCTGTATGTAAATGCCAGACTAGCTGGGGAAGGAGACTCGCTCATTTTTCTGGTCCATTGTTATGTGTTTATCAGCTCTAGCAAGAGAAGGAAAATTCACTAGAACCAAGGGCTTTTATGAACACTATACAAAATCTTGGCATCACATCTCCACTGTTAATTAAACTCTCATGATTGTGACCAACCCTTTTGCCTTTGGGACAAAATTGAAGAATATAGGCTTAAACATGAGCTAAACCCTTCTTATAAACTACATGAGAGTCCTAGGGCCATGGGTAGCGAGTCCTATGTCTTTTGAAAAATATTTTTAATGGTGTAGCTGCTGCTCTTGTGTAACTTGTCTGCCATTCAGAATATCTCCCATGTTATCGTCTTAATGCCCTGACGGGAACTGCTGCCTGTGAACTCAAGTGGATCGTCCCATCTGACTGATTCTATTGTATTGCACACACCTCTGTGGCTGCAGAGAGGCCTTTGAGTTTGGGGGGAGAAGGTGATTTGCATATGCTTCATTTGTATTCTTGCAGCAGCCATGCTCTGCCAATTATGCTATAAATAAACTGGTTTGTAGGAAGGTAATATACAGTATGTTCCTGGCTGTCTCCTCTGCAGCAGGAACCATGTAGGTACAGTGTTGGAGCGTTTCAGGGATTACTGCTTGTTTCACAAGCTGGTCAGGGAAAATAATTGACATACCTGCATGCCCATAGAACTCTGAGTATGCAGCAGTAGAGTGGATTTCATGGCTTTAAAGCCACATGCCGTGTTTTGGAAACTCAATGCTGTCTCTTCGATCTTTGCAAATGGGCACAAGCAAGGACCTGATGGATTGTTTTACCAGGAGCCAGCTGTCGTATATTGGAGTGTCAGGCTATGCTCTATTCATCTTCCTTAAACTTTTACTTTCAACCAGTACAAAAAAAAACCATAATCAAATCAAACCAAAGTTTGCAGTACAGATAAATTCTATCTGACTCCAAGAGTAAGTAGTTATAATTTTAAGATCTGCCTTGACCAGTAAGGAGTATGGAAGAAAAGATTTTTAAATAAAGGATGCAGAAAATGGCTGAAGAGATAAAAGAAAGCACAGAAGTGGGTAGGATGCTTTGGAAAACCCCATTATATTGCCAGTCATCTTTCAATGCTAGCCCATGCCCCATGTTTCAGACACTACATGAAATTAAAAAGCAACTTTTAAAGACTTTCTTAAAGCAAATAGGAATCTTCAGTAGAATTTAGACTCCTCAGTGATTTACATGAGTGGATCTGAAGATCCTTAAGCAAGTAGATGCTTTGGAAAATTGTGTTGTGTGGGTCTTATTGACACTCAGGCAACAAAATACTGGTTCCTTCTTCATGACTTCAACCTATGCACTGCTGAGAACTTTAAAGAGCAATCCTCTTTCCTGAGAAGTGGCAATGCTTGGCAACACATTTCAGTTTTGGGAAAGTGAATGTGACACGGAATGTGAAGGGCCAAATAAAGGAATTGGTAATTCTTTCCAAAAATTCATGAGACTTTGCTTTGAGGTAGTGAAGGTAACCTACTGTACAGATCATCCATTCCTTCCTATTAATGGAAGAGGCCCTTTTGGAGGCTCTTTATGCCCTGTGGGGAAGTGGAAGGCAGTGTGGTGACACATCACTTCTCAGTTCCTACAGAAAACCAGGAGCATGGAACCATCTCCTCTGATGTCCTTCAGCTCTTTTCTAATCAGCTTCAGAGCTGTTGTCCAAGTCTGGACCCTTAATAGAGGTTGGCTGTCCCTTATAATTTTTCTCCCACTTAATCATTCCATGTCTTACGTGCTCTGGTAATGCATCTACCTTTCCTTTTTCCTGTTTCTGTTTTTATGTCTTGGTTTTTTTCCCTCCCCAGTCTCTCAGGATTTTTTCCCCCAACCCCAAATCCAATCACAAAAATGAAAAAAGTAATCCTGGAATCAATAAACCTTTTTGTTTAACTGACTGGCTTTGTTCAGACACTTTCTTCTCTTCTGTAAGAGAAAACTGACACAGTTATCATTTTCTAAGTGTATTAATTATTTTTCATGTTACTCACCTCTAACATATTTTGCTGTTCTGGAAAGGCAAATAGTTTTTCACTTTAGAAGTGACTGCCAAGCCATAAACAAATGGAAGATTTCGTATTACATCCGCAATGAAAAGGTATCAAGAATTCCACTAGAAGCAAATGTGCGTGTGCATGTGCACATATATGTCTATTAATAGATGATGAAGGGAGGGTGAGTTAACTTGTGGAAGATGATGATTGCCAAGCTCTCAAGTAGCTGGTATCTAGTTCTTTAGTCCTGACTTTTTTTTTTTTTATCTGTTTCCTAGGGGAGAGATTCAGGCAATTATATGGTTAGACAATTCTTGCAATAGTTTCAAAATCTCCTGGAAAAATGGATGTTTAAGGTCATTGTGTTCTCATGGGATTCCTGAGAACTGGTGGATGGAAGTGGTGAGCTATGCAGATTAATGCCCTTGCTGAGGGCATTAAATTAGCCAAATTTAGCCCTTAAATCTTGTTAGACAATAACTGTTGCTGTCTTTCTTGTACTGAATAGTGTCATCTTCATGAGTTTTGCTCTAGATTAGCCACAGCATACAATAGCTTCTGCCAGACTGGTTTGTCCAAGAGAAAAAGAGGTACTGAGATGTGCAGGAGTTAATGTCCTGGAACACCATACTTATAGGTGCAGGAGACCCACATTCATTGGTTTCATTGCTCACTGAAAAACTTGTTTGGGTTGTGTTTTGTTTTCCATGCACCTTCAACAAACACCAAATTATTACAACAGTATTTAACAGCGCTGAAAGGCATTAATGGGATTTACCCACAGGAGACTTGGCTTGTGGTTTTAAATGTTCTTACCTGTTCAAGTGTGGATAGTAGTATTATAGTATAAAGTGTAGGGTGTACTGAATGCACTAAACCCAGCTCTGGGGTAAAGGCTTTTATTTTTCCAAATAATTGAATATCCTGGAATAAAGCTGAAAATACTTAATATGGAGGTTAGAAGGTGACACTTTTAGGTGAGTTACTGGACCTTGCATGGAAGAGCAAAACAGTTAGTGACATGGTTAGGTGGACATAAAATACAGGGTGAGTTACTGGGTCATTTATTGTTAGAAAGATCATCATGTGGAAGATCCACTTTCCTTGGACTCTAAGAGAAACCAATCACTCCAGTTACTCTAAGAATTTAATAAGGTGTTATCAAGATGCACCAGCTTCTTTTCATCGGCACAGCAACAAGCCTGATGCCCACTTCTGAGAAATTTTGCCTTGCACTGAGGAGAAATGGCTCTTTGCAGAAGTTAAGATTTGTGGGTGTGGGATTTAGCTGGTGTACTCCCCAGCTGAACTTCTTGGGGAGGAGGTAAGATGTCTTCGTAAGGATTTTTCATTCATGCCTCTGGGTGGACTGTATATTTTGTTTAGCTGTAATTAGGACATTTTCTGCAAAACATTCGGCTTCTTTATTGAACTGTGCTTTGGGGTATTTCCATATTCTAAGTAGCTTAGCTTGCTACTTCTCTTATTCAGTGGAGCATTTGGATTCCTTGATATGTTTTTTCACTTCTGTTAAAAGCAAGTTGTGCCACCACCTTGAAATCTTACTCCCTCTGTTTTATGAAGTGCTAGGTCTATTCCTAGAAGCATTAATAATGTATGCACTTTGCAATTTCACTATTCAATTACTGAAGACGCCTGGTACGTGAGAACCTATTTAAGTTGATAAGGCAAAGCTTAGATGAATGGGATTATCTGTTTCATAAGCCTACTGAATACAATGGTATATAAATCTTCTACCTGCAACGCTCTTTATGAACATGTCTCAGAACATGCTTTAGTTCCCACTTGAATCTACTAGAACTGACATTAAAGAGAATGGAATTCTTAAATTTAGAAGGATATTAAAGGTTAGATAAGTGTCCTGTTGGATATCTAGGTTGCCAACACCCTTTTGATAGAGCTGAGCACAGGATTTGAAAAACGTAATAGAAAAAATGCAAAAGATTGGAAAGTTTCTCATTCTGTGTTGGATTTTTTTTTTTTCTGGAAAACCAGAATCCAAATCTTTCTTTCCAGTTCAGGAAGCGATCTCAGACCTTATACTGACCACTGGGGCTGCAGAGAACCCCAACTTGAAGAACAGCACTTCTCATAAACTTCACTTGACTTAAGAGATATGTGCCAACGAATCATTAGCAAAACTTCTTTAGCCTGAGGGCATTCATCAGAGACTCCACAGCTACGTCCTGATCTGCTTTTGTTGAGGCACAGCAGGAGAATGCTGACAGGATCAGAGCTCGGGGAGTAGTGCTGCAGGGCCTGAGCTTGTGTTTATGTTGCTCCAGGCTTCCTTTTTTTTTTTTTTAATAACAGCAGGTCTTTCTGAATTTTCTGGCTTGAGGTGAGCATGCTACAGAACTGCAGTTTGAGTTGTTCCGGGGAATTTTCCAGAGGTTTTGGACAGTCTGACTGGATAGGTACCTTGTCAACAAAAAAAAGCAAAGTAAGGGAACTGAATAAGAGTTGGGTCAGCTGATGTGTAAAAGCTTTCCCAGGCTTTTTATATTGCATGGCATGGAATAATCACCCAAGCCAACTTTTGTCTGGAAGGCCCTTTACACTGTTCCAAAAAAAGGGCCATGCCCTCCCAGGGCATGTGACCCTACATGCTGGCATACACGTACTTAGCCACTCTAGAGTGGCTTCCTCTGAGGGTGGCATGCCTCCCTCATGTGATCATACCATACAAGCTGGACTTCATGTTTTGAGTCTGGCTGCACCTTCCCCTCCACCTGATCAAACTGGACTTCCCCGGATCCTTCTCAATCACATCAAGCCTCATTTAAGTTTCAGCAAGATATATAAGAACATGCCTTACCAGCTTAGAATAATCCTATTAGTCTCAGTGGGCTTGCTCATACACTCCGAGCTGGAAGGCATTTTGCTAAATGAAGACCTTTGTAATGAACTCAGCATGAGGAAAATGCAACTTCTGTTCCTTTTGATTCCTTAGAAAACTCAGTGTGACTCTGAGAAAAGGTTTAATCAGGCAAAATTTCTAGGCACATTAGGAAAAATTTTAATTACCAAACATGCCCGTCAGTAGGGGTCATTGCTCAGGGAAAGTAGCTGATGTTAGCAGTCTTTGAAAAGACAAAGTTTTAAGTATTCCAGTCCAAATTAAAATGCTATTGGTGCTTGCAGTTGCTAAACAAGAAAGAACAGAGTAACAATAAATACTTAAAGGCTGGATTTCTATTGATGTCAATAGGAAAACTCTTGTCTGCTTCACAGCAGTCTGGTCTTGCCTTCTTTTCCATACCTAGCAAAGGAAGCGAGGGTGATGTCCTGAAGGCTGCTATTTGGGAAGTGCAATGTACAAAGCCTTTTTAAAGTCAGTACCTATGTTTTGTTGTGAAAAGCACAGCAAGGGCTGAGGATCTTCAAATTGTGCACAACACAGGTTTAACTTCCTAAGCTCTTAGCTGTCTCAAACCAGAGTGTGTTGTTCTGGGCAATGTCACCAAAATGGAATCACAACAATGTAATTCTGCTCAGGTCTTCTGGGTTTTACTTATGATTGTTGGAACCAGGTTGTTAGGGAACAGAAAGAAGACAAGGGATAAAGGAGACATGCTCAGAATTCAGTGGGGATTATGGCAAAAGCTGTGGAATTAAGTAACAAACAGATCCTGCCCCTTCTGTATACCCCTCATTACAAAAACAGCCATTGCCTCCCACAGCCAGAAAATGAGTGAACTGCCTGCTTTCCTGAGGGCAGCTGGTCCCTCCAGGAGCTGAAATAAGCTCAAGCTTTACTTCAGAAAGTAACAAGAGAAAATGCCCATTTGGATGAAGGAAAAAACCTCCAGATACATTTCCTGGGGGATAGGAGAACTTTAAGAATCATAAGGTAGCAGGAAAGTAATATGCCATGAGTCACAGGAGAATTATAACTATGGCCCTACCACCACTCTGCTGCTTCCACAAATTGTCCCTGCCTTCTGGCTATGCTGGGAGGGATGCTGAGACCATGAGATAGCTCAGCAAGTGGAGACAAGGATCAAGGGTTATTGTGCCTGTTAACCCACCATGAACAGGTCTGCCACTCTAGGACTTGCATTCGAGGGCTCTGAAGAAGGGGAGCTTGCCATGTCCTTGTTTCTGGCTGGCTGCATGCCCAACAACGTGCCAAAGGTTCCTGTTTCAGCAGTATTCAGCAGTGCTTTTGCAAAGGGAAGGGACAGAGAGGCTGCTGGATGTTGGGTGCTTTGGAACTTATCTGTAGGTACCTAACTTGAACTGCAGCTCCTGGAGAAACCTTATCCTCTATGTGTGTGGTTAACACATGAAATCTGGCTCTCATCTCCATGGTATGATGATCCAAGGCAGGTGCTTTACAGGACTGCTGGTAAACTGATGCTCAAAAAAGTACAGCATGGAGCACTTTTTTTCACTACCTGTGACTGAAAGGGCACTGATTTATTATATCCCATCATATATTTTAAGGTATGATGTTAGTCATCATATCTTAAAATCTTAGCTCTGATCCAATAAACAATTCTTTATCTAGGGCAAAAGCATTCAGTGTTAATTAGAAGTATAATTTAGTAAATAAAGGTCAGAGCTTTTTTAATGCTTTATATAGGGCAAAAGAAAACTTAATCTCAGGGTTATAAACAGTGTTGTTGTTAAGCAGACAGGAAACACTTCCAGCTGGAGTCTCTGAAATGTAAATGAGCCTATTTTATCCCTTGATTTTCACAAATCTCCCACCATGTTGCCACTACAGAAGAGGAGATAAAGAATTCTAGTATTGCTTCCAAAGAGACCATGTGTTTACTGAAACCAGGCTGGAGCTAGGTGTGGGCATACTGTTTTGTGGAATTTGTAGCATTATTTTTAATATTGATTCAACACAAATAATGAATGGATAGACTGGTTTAGGCTGGAAGAGACTCAGAGACCATTTAGTTCCATCTCCCTGGCCATGGGCAGGGATACCTTCCACTAGACCAGGTTGATCAAAACCCCATCCAACCTGGCCTTGAACACTTCCAGAGATGGGGCAGCCACAGCTTCTGTGAGCAACCTGTTCCAGGGTGACTCGCCACCCTTAGAGTAAATAACTTATTGAAATGGTAGCTTGCAGCAAAATCTGGTTTTGTATTGACAGATGGAATCGTAATGAGTCTGAGCTCTCCTTGTGTGTGGATGGTTCACAGTGGTGTGCCTACAACTGCTAAATGTACACCTAACAAAGGCCTCCAGTGCCATTTTCGTACATGGAGATACTGGGGAAGCAGAACAGAGCTCAGAACTTATGTTCTTGTGAATGGGGAGAGCAAACCAAGGAAACAGGTGAGTGGTCTGACTGATCTCATGAAGTCTTGCAGATCCTTAGTAGGAATATACTGTTGAATCTCATGACATCCTTTGATTTAGAGCTTACTCTCATGCAGATCCCTTAGTTATGATGTGAGGTCAGAGACAGAATATGATCCTCTGTGGATAGATCAGTGCAAAGGGATAATCTCTGAGATGGACTGTGCTACAGAGAGCTCAGAGGAGTAAAACTAGAAGGGTTGAACAATCCTACTGGTTTTACAGGTCAAGTGAAGAATCTGCCCAAGGCTTGGACTTACTTGTATTTGAAAGGTGAAAGGAGGTGCAAGGAGACACTGAGGGGCTTGGAGAACTGATGTCTCAAGGAATAGTAGAAAGCTAGGCAGTTTTTAAGAGAAGGAAACAGACGTTTTTGCCCCTTTTTTTTTTCCCCCACTAGAGTCTGGAATCTCCTCTGGTTTGCAGCAGTCATGGGACTGTTATCTCACAGACCTTCTAGATATCTCCACATTTGGAAAATAAACAAACTTCCACCAGTTTCACCTGCTGGATTTGAGACAGGGAGTTTGAATGGCAACTGAGTTGCAACTGCACTGAGGACTGTAGCTGCTCTGTGATAATCAAATTTGGTTTGCTTGACACATAATGAGATTATTGATTAGACACACACAGCCTGCCATTTCAAATCACATCTCCTCTTCATTTCCAAGGGATGATTGACATAGCCTAACATGCTCAGCATCATTAAATGGAAAGAGTTATTTACGGTGTTGCATCAGAATTTATCACTAATTCCCAGATCTGACAGAAAAGAATCACTTTGTGTGCTAGGCATTTTTATCTTGCCATTAAAAAGTGTATCGAAAGCTTTAGATAAGAACTGAAGCTGAAATTCCTTCCTAGTCTATATCCAGATAATCTGGCCTGCAAAACTGAAGCAGGGAGTGGTGGGACGTGTCAAATGCAGTTCCTGATCCTTCAGCGATTTCTGGCATGCTCTGGCTGCTCCAGATGTGGATCTCAACACAAAGGCTTCTTATACTGAACATCTTCTTTGTAAAATTCTCTTAAGCATCACTTTCCCCATATACCATCAGTTAGCAGCAGCACCAGCTGTGGGCAGACTTCAGTGGACAGATAACATGTGCTATGTGAGCCTTCATTTAGAAATTCATAAGGCATCGCTTCTGTTCAAAGGAGGTGATATTTACCAAGAGCAGGTTTAATATGCTTTTATTACCTTCTCCTTTTCTTGAGGAGAAAGGTGCATGGCACCCAAAACTGTGCAGGAGAGGCTGTGAAGGGGCACTCTGCTCTTGCTATCCAAAGCTGTTAGATTTTTTTTTATCCTGAATGTCAAGCACTTCTCCTTCAAAATCTCCCTCTGATAATTTGAAAGAGCTGAACTGGAATCCTGCCTGACAGGACAATTTTGCTTTAAAGTAGCTGTGCATAAAATCATACTGTTCACTGAGTTCTCTTGCAGATACTCGTGCCATATTCTGCCAATGGAGATAAAGAGCTCTTTTGGGTAAAAGTACATTTGATTTTTTTTCCTGAACAGTCTCCTAGATTTTGTGGCAGTACCTCTATGTATGTGAGACATCACTGGTTCCACACTTGGGCCCATCTGGAACACCTCTACAGAGTCCCGTTCTAGCCTTCATGCTTCTAGAAGTGTTGTGAGGGTGGAGGGTGTTTGAAGAAAACACACACGGTTAAATGAGCTGTAAAAATATGCATTATACAGAGAGACTCCAGGAGCTCTCCCTCATTTGTCTCATCAAAGCAAAGATAAATGAGCAACTTCCTCGTAGGCTATAATTACCTCTAAGGGGAACAAAAACATTGATAATTGACAGCTTTGAGCTTGACCCTAGGAAATAACAAAATCCAGTAGCTGGAAATTGAAATTTAGAGTGCAGAGAGTGAAATTTAGAAACTCAGAGACATGAGTTTAACCCTGTAGTTAACTAACTATTGGAGTAGCGAAGTTGAAATTGTGGGATCATTAATTTTCAATCTAGATTGTGGGGTTTGGGTTTTTATTAAAACATGCACTCGTTTTCTAATATAATTTTAAGTCCTTGGCCTGTATACCCTCAGAAAGGGCCAAGAGGTTTTAAGAGCTTAGCTCTTGTTTTGGCAAAAAGATGTTATAGAGATAGTAATCCTGTTTGAAAGGCATTCTCCATCTTTAAGCTTCTGAAAGGGGAGAGGACTGCAGTTTTGAAAACCTGCTCCCAGCTGTGGGATTTGAGAATCTGAAGTATTGAGGCCATGAAGCTGAAGAACAAATCCATCCATCAGCATGGTAAAGGGTCTAGAGCAAACCAGACCCTATGTTTTGAATTCCTCTGTCATTTCCTCCCCTGTGTTTTGTCATGCCTGAAATTTCCACAGTTTTATTTGCATTATACCTGAGATTTAGGCTGTCTAAAAATCCCATCTGCCCAAGCAAAATGCAGTGTGAAAGCTCAGCCTGGTCACACAGCACATCTACAAACCCCCTAGCAATGGAATGTTTCTTTGTGTACTCCACGTGTTCAGTTGCAATTGCTTCCTACAGGATATTTTCCTTCTGCATCTCTTCCAATGCACAGTAGATGAAAAGGACTGACAGGCATCTTTGGCCTTGGTTCAGTTTCCTTTGTCCTAAGTTTCCTTCCCCATTCATTTGGGGTTTTTATTATTAACTCATTGGACTAAAAGGGGTCCCCTCTGCCTTTGTTCTGGGTTTATCAACATCCTTATGCTTATGCAAGGCTTGGTTCATTTGGTACCTCATGTTTGTTCCCAAACTATAGCTGATGCTTTGCTCACCTTTAAAATAAACAGAGTTTTTCTTTATTTGAAGCCTTTGTGCTTTCTGTGTAGCATAAACCCAAAACGAGAGCGTAAATATGCAGTTGAATCAAGACATTCTCTTGTATAACTGACACAAATGATGTCTTTAGATTGTCCTGTTCTTCAGATTCTCTTGTAGGGTCCAAGTCAAATGAGAAATCAGAACGGATGCAGCTGAATCAGAACTGATCTACAAATCCAAAACCTACATATGATAATTACAATATTTATGTTAACTATCAAATTTCTAGGTATCGTTTACCTGACAATGCCTTGTCCTGCCATGTAGCTGCACAACTGCAGCAAAATGGAGTCTGCTGGAAAATCAATGTTTGGATGTTGAATTATGGTTGTTTTCTTCCCACCGTGTGTCACTCACAGTCTTCAATTATATTTTGCCTGCCGTTGGCCAGTCCCCAGGTCTAAGATGTTCTTTCTCTTCAGTTCCTCAGGAGGTCCTCACCTCTTATGCTGTCCTGAATAACTTGATGGCTTTATCATCAGAGGTGAGAGGAGTTGTTTCTACATGAGAGAGAACTTGGCCCAGTGTCGTCATGATGAGAACAACATTATACCGTAAAAGCCAGAATAAATTCAGGGTTGAACTGGCCATAAGGGCCCAGGCTGGGATCAGGGAATCTGATAGCAAGCCATCCTCTAAGAAAGCTGAGCCTCAGGCTGAACCTTATATGCCTTCCCAGCCAAGCAATATACTCCTCCTCTTCAGTGACCTGTGGGAGGTATTCAGAAAGTGTTTTGTGATGGAGCACCATCCCTCAGCTTCCCAGTGCAGTCTCAGCTCATCCCTTTCTGCTTGTCCTCCGAAACAAGGTTGCCTCATGTTGTACAAAGTGAAAGATGCATTTTGAATGACTTCTGAATGATTTATGTTAACCCTAAATGCCACTGCAGCCATGCTGCTCTTGCAGTATGGCCTTCTTAATTGCTCCCAGCAGGAAAACACAAAATGTGAGGACAGGGCGTGCTTCTCATTTCCAACATATTTACAGAAAGCTCTTCCTTCCAGCTTTTCTCATAAGTTTTTTGTTACTGTAAATAACATACAAGCCAAGGGTGAGTAATATGTTAGACCCTCAAACCTATTTTTTGAGGCTACCAAATAGGTTTGTCATGCTGACAATCACAAATAAAGCTTTCTTTTTGTCTGTGGAGAAGTTTGGTGAGGGTTTTTTTGCCTTTCATTTAGCTTTCTGAAAATGCAGGCTTCTGACCTTGATCCAGTTGGCCTCCCTTCGTTTCAAAGAGCTATAAAACAGCTGTGACATGCAAAAAAAAAAAATTTTCAAGAAACCTGACTGCCTTCCCAGCCAACCTTGGCAATGGGAGCCCTTGAGTGAGACTAACCTTACCTCCACTGGAAAAGGTTTTGTTCAGTAGTGCCTACGTGCAGCTTGTCGGGGCCACAGACACTTTGTCATTTGGCTCCATCTTCTGGGATAAGACAGAAGAAACAGAAACCACTTGAGCTGACACTTCACAAGTCCTGTCACACAACATTTATTGGTCTTATCTTACTCTTCATTAATGCTTCCATGCAAGCTCACATTGGGTGCAAACACAGTAGGAAACCTTTTGCTTTTCTGGAGACATTTTAATGGGAGCAAGAATTCAGTACACAAAAAAAGTGCTGAAAATCAATAGCTTTTTTGTTTTCTGAGACTAAGAAAGGACAGTTAGTGAATGTTTGACTTGCAATTCAACAGTGATAGAAAAAAAAGAAGAGCTCAGGTAAATGGCTTTTTGATTCCTGCACAGTTTTGCAGAATTAGCTCTGACTCTGATTCAGGCAGCACACTATTTGTTCTCTGCTGCTGAAGCTTTGAAGGAGAAAAGGGGATAAGGCATTATAGCTATAGCAACCTTCAAGTGGGTGCTGTAGGTGATCAAAACACATTATTTGTTGATGGAAGTTTTGACCATCACAGCCTTTCCATGCAGCACCCAGAGCTGTGGGCCAGCTAGCTGAGCTGTAGTCGCATTTGCTTCAGTTTTTCATTCAGTATTTGAGTTTTTCCACTGTTCAAAATTAATGAAGTCTAAAAATCTTTTCAGACTTTCATCTCTGAAGACTCTGTGCTCCTGCTGTTGCTGAGACAGCCTGGGATTAGTCCCTTCCCGGGTGCAACAGCAGGATCCAGCACAGCTTCTTGTCACTCTGCTCTAACATAGGCAAAAGCAGCAGCTGTACCCTGGCCATTCACTGCATCCATTGGTCAGCTGTGCTTGCTCCTGGTGCTCAAGGTGTTGCTGAAGCTGATGCAATATCTGGCTTTTGAGATTGTGTGGATGGTGGCTTGTTGCTGGCACTGAGCTCCCAGAGGAGGTGTCTGCTGATACCTGACAAGCTCTGACCTGCAGGTACAATACCTGCTTTCATCCTGGAGTAGTGATGGCAGTGAGAGACCTGGGAAAGAGGCCTTTGTATCCCCAGTACAAAGCTGTGCTGGTTATTGGCACGTCAAGGGGAGTTACTGCAAAGCAAACTTGCAGAAAATAAATTAAGTGTTAAATCAGACCTCTATTTTGATCACAATTCAGCAATAGTTTATACTTTGTTTCTCTTATATGTGATTCATGAGGGGAGACTAAATGGTTAATGCCATTTTAGATAAACTATATTGAAATACGTTGCCTGAAATCGTGCTTTATTTTCATAGATATAATATCTACTTTTCAAGCAACATGCTTATAATATGTGCTGTGCATTTAGTGAGCCTTATGAATGCATTTTAACAGAAGTCCTGACATGAAAGGGAATGCACCTCTTTTTCTCTTCTGTGAAAGCCAAATATATTTAAAATTTGTGGGTTTGACTTGAAAATGAGTTCTTAATGTCTAAGATGAAGCTTGGTAATGAAATAGTGTGCACATTAGTAATGAAAATCTGTAATTTTATAACTCGGGGATGTACTGTGTAACCTTTAATTTAGAATAAGTGAACTGTAATTTGGAGGAAAAGGAGCTACCCTTACAAATGCCTCAGACATCGCAGGCATGCAGGTGTTCCTTAGGTCAGTGTTGTATATCGCACTTCTGGGAGCTGTCCTGCTGGTTTGATTCTTTCTCTCACTGCCTTGAAGAAAGACCCATTTCCTGCAGCCTTTGGGATGATATGAATCTGCTGCTCTCTGAAAGAGGGTTTTGGCCTCTTTGGTTTGTAGTAAGCCTAGTCTGGCTTGGAGAAGGCTTTGTGGGTCATGTCCCTTGAGAATTAGAACTGGAGAATGGGTTGCTTAAAACAAGAGGCATTTCGCTTCTAGGGATGCTGGAATTAAAGCCTTAAGTACAACTGAAATTTTGGAGGGACAAAGCATTTGCAGACTTGATGTGAGTTCTGCATTAGCTGGCAGTTAATACAGGACTGTGTGCTCTAGGGTTTGTCTGCACTGTTTGGGGCTTTCAGATGAGATGTAACCATGCAGGTCCCTTAGCAAGGCTTGCTGTTTCTTACCCTTTGCCCTGAAAGATGATTTGGCACTTTGCACACTGTAAACTTTGATCTTCCATCAGGCTCTTAAAAAAAACAAACCCAAAATGCAAAAAAACCGCAAACCCCACTTTTATTTTTTTTCCCCAAGTTTATAACTTCAGCATGGAATTATAAAATCTCTGAGGATAAAGAGTGAAAGACCTCCAATTCCCACACCTTTTTCCTTCCTTATTGCTTATGCCACAAGAAAGCCAAGGAGATTTGTGCTTATAAATAACAGTATTATTCAGAAAGATATGGGCAACTGGAAATATAGCTGCTATGTTCTCCTTTGGGTTTCCCCATTTTTCTCAAAATTAACCTAACCTAGGTGTTTCTTCAGTCAGATCTTTAAAGATTTCTCTCTGCAATTTTTCCTGTTCTGCTGGACTTAACACTAACACCTTGTACATGTTGTTGAATATTTGGCTTTTCCACTGACTCATGAGTGTGGAGCCATTGCCCTGCAGGTAGCCACAGTTACAGGAGGTGGCAGAGGCTTTGTGGGGGTGAGGAGAGCACGTATGGGTCCTGCCTTGAGGCACCTGAGTGAGCTGGCACCTAAGCACCAGGGACAAAGTCCCTTTTCCCTGGCAGGCAGCTGTATTGGAGGGGTGTGCTGAGAGAGGCAAGGAGCCTGGCTCTGTCCCAGAGGAACAGCAGCCCCGATGGTAAGAGGGAGACATGCCTGAAACCACTTTTTGCTGTTTTCTTTTCATTCCTGTGCAAAGCCTAAATAACACTTGGCATTTGAGCATGTAGGAGCAGCAAATCACGGTTAGCAGTGAGCTCCCAGAGGACAGGTCTGCTTATACCCAGCTGGCTCCAAACTGTGGGTGTAGCAGATTTTTCACAAGGCACTGGCTGCAGGTCCAATAACTGTTCTCTTCCCCAGTGCACCCTTTGACTAAGCTTAAACAAATTTCAGCCAGTATTCTGAAGACAAAGATGAAGCGTGAAAGAACTCCTGTGAGGGTTTTCCTTCCAAAAGAAGTCCAGGCATTCAGGAACAGGGGACACTGATAAAGGTGTGCCCTGCAGACAAGCTACCCAAGGGCTACATGTGCCCTGCATGTAGGCACAGCCGGCTGATGCGTGTCATATATTTCTCTCTCTTACCTGCTGTTAAATTGTGGAGCTGTTGTTGTATTCTCACTTAATACAGAAAGACACATCAGGAGAGAGTTGGAATAAATGGGTTTTGCCTTCTACTCTCATGTAGTCCAAGCCTCTTGACAACAGGAAAGAAAAGAGGGGGTGAATTGGCAGTGGCAGTCAAATACCCGGCTCTGGTGTGAGCTGAAGTGGATGAGACAGTAGCTGAGGTTTCTGCAATTGTTTCCATTGCACAGTGTGGACATGTCAGATCAGACAAAGCTCACTAGCAGTGAGTGCTTGACATACTTGGTTTCCTTCAGGCAACCTTACAGTAATAGACATTACGTACCCTTATGTGCAGTATTTCAAACTCCCAATTCAAACCCCTTATCCACATTGCAGTCTGTAGTGAGATAATAAAATATTTTACTTTGCTGCAGATAGTTAAAAATGAAGGTAAAGTTGAAAAAATTATAAATTTTTTGATGTCAGATGTAGTGAGAATTTACTTGCTCTTCCAGATGGCATTTGCAAAGGCACAGAATGTCACAGGTTATTATCTTAAATTGAATAATAAAATATGCACAAGTTATTTTACAGCTGCTTTAATACCTGATTTGTAAAATGATTGCCAGTTAATAACAAATAATAGTTGTTATAATTAGGACTAAGTCATTTGTAATTATAGAACTCCAGAAGACAGACTTTTGATAGAAGTGAGGAGAAAAACTTGTCAACTCAACTCAGTAGCAGTGTTTATTGAATGATGAATATTAATGGATTATCGATTAACTGGTTGCTACCTGATATAAGTTATTTATAACTGGAGCTGAAATATGAGTTTTTGGCTAAGAACATCTTTGTGGCCCATCCAGAAATAACTGAAAAACAAGCTGCTCTTAATTCTGTTGGCTTCAGTGGACAAAGAGCTGAGGCTTTTCTCAAGTAAGGTCCATCTTCACTCTTGCTTTTTGTCAATGCAAGCTGCAGAACTTTGCTGACTTCAATGAGTAATACAGCTTCCCTGAGAGCACAAAAATGACCTAACCAAATTAAACAAGAGCTCTGGCAGCAGCATGTGCCTGAGGGAGCAGCAAGTGCAGGGTGAGTGGTGGTGATTCCCTGGGATGTGGTTTCTGTCAGCCTGGAACTAAGAGACTGCTTGGAGCCAGGGTGAAATTCTCATCTGATGGCTTTTAATTCATTGGTCTTCTATAAAAATGTTCAACTACTCTTTGAACTGGAGTAAAATTTTGATATTCATATAATCCTGTAGTAATAACCTTTACATTTTGGCTGTGCATTGAATGGGAAATTGTAGCTTTTTCTTTGTCTTGACCCTACAACCTGCTGATGTGGCTTGATGTTTTTTAGGCTTTATATTAAAAAAGTCTATATGTACTTCAAATTCATTTTTAATACCATTTTTTATTTTAAACCTATAGCATATCATCCCTCTTTTATTTTAGGCAGAAAAGCTGTAGGCAATCCAGTTGTTCCTTGTTTTGAAGGTATATCATACCTCTGGCTTTCCTTTTTCTTTCTAGTTCTACAGCATATTTTTTGAGATTTGGGGAGAGGCCAAACCTTCAAGCAGTATTCAAAAGTCAGGGTCACTTTGGATTTATACAGATATTTTCTGTTTTGTTCTCTATTTAGTTATCTCTATTTTGTCTGACACTTTAACTGCCGCTCATTGAGTGTTTTAATAGAACTCTCTCTTTTAATTCTGAATTCACTTTTCTGAGGGGTAACAGTTTGTTCAGACCCCATTGTTGTCAATGTGAAGTTAGGATTGCTTTTTGTTATGTGCATCACTTTACATTTCTTCAACCTTAACTTTATCTGCCATTTACTGAGTATAATAAAATCTTTCTGCAACTCTTTGGAGTTAGCTTTTGACTTTTTTTCTCTCCTGAACAGCTCAGACTGTTTCCTTTTTGTGCATACATCTGTTTCTTGGACTCTTTAGGAAATGTGCTACAGCCTATTGGCATGTTCTACCCCCTCTCCTGTTGTAGGACAGTACAGCACTCGCTGGCATGAAACAGCACAGACATTTTGGGGTGTGGCCAGGGGTATGTCTGAAGTGGCAGGCAAGAGGGATGTCTCCTGGCATGTGTGCTGGTTTGTTCTGCTGCAGGTCAGGGCTAGCTAGCCTTTGTGAAAGTATGGCTGAACGGATGCATCCTCACATCTGGGCTGGCCAAGGAAGCAGACATGGATTACCAGCAGGCCAAGCATGTCAGCGAGGGTTCAGGTGTGGGTGGTCATATCAAGCTGTACACCTTGGAATTTTTCCAGGTAATATCTAGAAGCAGGCAGTAGAATCTGTAATTCTGTATGATCCTCTCAGCTGGCTGCTATGAATCAGGCTGCAGCTCTAGCTCTGTCTTGGGACAGAGCCTCAGCCCCAGCACTGAGATGGAAACAAAACTGTGAGACCCCACCCTTACAGGCTTTCCCATCTGTCTGTTAAATAAGTGCCACCTGGAGAGTTCACCCTTCTGGGAATTTATCTTTGTGGTCAATAGAATGTCTGAGTGCAGCCTAAGTTAGGGGTGGGAGGGGGGTTGGAAAGGCACAAAGGCTCATGGAATTGGCTCTGAGATGGGGATTTCTCTAGGGAATAGTTGGGATTACAACCGTTTAACTGAGAATGGATATTGATTGTTTGCTTCCACCTTGCTCTGCCCCCTGAATGGTGTCAGGATTGCTTCCCAAGCAAGTGCCATGTGCCTGTTGCCCAGAGAAGAATGTTTTATACAGGGAGCCCTTGAGCATTGCTGCTGTGAAAGCTGTCCTTTCAGTCTGAGGGCTCCAAACATGTGTCTGCCAGATGCCAAACCCAAGCACAGAGCTGCAAGCTCACCTGGAATGCATCAGCCAGCCTTCCTCTCGAGGGAGCGCTTTGTACCTGTATAGATCCTGCACTTCTCATGCCTTTTACATCCAAGTCATTGCACTGAGGGAGGGCAGGAAATGGGACAGGGCATAGAAAATCCTCAATGTGGGTTTTTTACTAAAATGCAATTAAATTAGTCTTTTAATTCCAGTTTGCAAACATAAAGAAAGAATAATTTGGCAAGACTTCTTTCCTACACACATGTATCCTCTCCACCCAAATTTTTCAACCACGTTTTCTGTAAATAACAAAAAAAATGTGTAAAAAGTGTATTGAGGAAAAATTGTATTAGCACTGTTTCTCTGGGGATGTGTATCTCAAGGATATAGGTAATTCTAATGCTTTAGGAACTAGAGTAGTGAAAGTGATTGTACCTTTAGGAGCAGGATTAGTCTTTAAAATAAAGTGACAAAATTTTTCTTTCCAAAACCGCTAAAGCATTTTAAAAATACCTCTATTCAAAGTTAGGCTTTCTGTTATTATGAATTACTGCAGATTGTTACTAGCATAATGTTGATAAATAGGTATTTGGGTGTTGAGAGAGGGGAATAACTTGAACTTTATATATATAATTATAGACTCTAGGCTGGCTGCTACTCCACAGGAAGTATGTTCAGGATTGTAATATTAATTTATAGTAGTACCAAAAAAGGAGCTCAGCTGTTAGCAATTAATTATCAGATGAGAGAATGGGGAATAAAGTGGACCTGTTGGAGCTGGTCCAGATGAGGGTCACAAAGATAGGGAGCTGGAGCATATTTCCTCTGCAGACAGGCTGAAAGAGTTGGAATTTTTCAGCCTGGAAAAGAGGACACTCTTGTGAGAACTTAGAGTCCCTTCCAGTACCTAAAAGAGGCCTACAAAAAAGCTGGAGAGGTACTTTTCACAAGGGCATTAGTGATGGGACAAGTGGGAATGGTTTTAAGCTGAATGAGGGTAGGTTTAGATTAGACATTAGGAAGAAACACCGTAAGGGTGATGAGACTGGAACAGGTTGCCAGAGGTAGTTGTGGATGCCCCATCTTTGTCAGTGTTCAAGGTTTGGAACTAAATGATCTTTAAGGTTCCTTCCAACTCAAACCATTCTATGATTCTGTGTTTATCATGTGCCTTTAAAATCCATGGTGCACTTAGATTCTGACTGGTCCCCTCATCTCAAAAGGGATATGGAAGGAAAGTATGGACAGGCTTCCACGTTGGTGCATATGAGCCAGGACAGCAGGCAGTAAGAGGAGGGTGTGGCAGGGGATCTGTGAAACCTTGAGTGGGATACAGCTGGTAAATAAGGTGGTAAATAAAAATAAATCCTTTGCTTATTTTCATGTTGGAAGAGAAAGTATAGCTTGGAGGCAACCACTGAAGCTACAAAGTGCCAGATTGAAAACAGGGCAGCAGCTTTTCACATTTTTGTAGATAATAAACCTTTACATGACTTCCAGGGGAAATTTAATGAAAGAGATGCCTCTCAAAGGACTATAAAATAAATAATAATAATAAAAAGAAAACACATAGCAGCATCGCTGAATGGGGATGAAATTCAGCAACTTGGTTGTCTGCAAAACTCAGGAAAAAAATTGTCTGTTCTGGAGAGTGGATCTTTCACCTGATTTTGTGTAGCCACTCTTGCCAAAACATGGGAAGGCCCCCAGTGCTGTCAAATCTATTCTCTGTGGATATTTTTACTTGTAAGCATGCTGAAACAAGTGCCTTACACTTTTGTGCATACAGATGTGAAGATCAAGTATAGATGGACTAAAAGATGAGCAGTATGCTGACGATTTCAATGAGTGTGAAAAGCAGGAAGGACTTGAGCTCTTACCAGAAAGCTACCCTGTCAATATATTGTCTCACCTGAAAAACAGACTTTTCACCCCTGTCCCTCTGTATTTTTAAGGAAGCTTAAGTGTTAGTAAGTATCACTCCACATCTGTAATCTGAAAAAAAGCAAATGGGCTTTTTTAAAAAAATAACACAATTGCACACCAAAGAGAGTAACCTGCTATGTTGGTGCAGTCTTCCTTTTTTGTCTTTTCCTGAGGGTTTGTTGTTTTAAAATCTTTTGCATGTGCACATTCATATTTAATATTTTCCGCTCTAGAAACGATCTGGAAGATTTGTTGTCAAACTGTTGGAGTTATGTAAAGGGAAAACAAAAGGAAATAAAATATCACCTGTAAGTGTGTAGCACTGCCTGACCCAAGTGAAACCATGCACTGGGTGAAGTGCTACCTTGCTACCCTCGGTATATGCAGAGCTCCTTGCCTCTGTGGGTATCCTGTTTTCAGGGCTCAGAGAACTCAGATGGGAGGGAGCAAAGCATTGGGGCTGGCATGAGAACCTGAACAGCACTGAGGAATTTTGCTGGTTACTTTGTATTGGCATGAACCTCCAATGCACCTCGCTCCACTTCTGGATTACTCATTTCCAAACTATTTCTTATAATCTGGTGCAATGGAGGGTCAGCCTCATAGTTTTTGAAGTTCATTTGAAACTTTATGAGAAGGAAATCAAGACAAGGAGGAAGGAAATGGGATGGTGACATTTTGAACTGATGATTAACTCAGCAGAATTACAGTGAACCAGCTGACATTTTCTTACAGTGCTGTCTGGGAGACCTGCCAGTGTGGAATTATATTAGTCAATGTGTGAACTGACAGGATGCGTGGTCTGGTGTTTGCACGAGAGAACAAGATTTAGATTGCAGATAGACGCCTTTATCACCTTATTCCAATGTGAATCAAAAGATAAGTGGAAGTCCTGTCAGAAAGACCAACTAGTTTTCTACCAATTAACACAGTAATTATTGTCATAAGCTTTACAGAGGAGTTGATGCCATTATAAACATTTCCAGTTTTCTAGGAATCAAGCAATTAACACAGTTAGTTTTAAGAATCTGATCCTGGAAGGGTCCCAAATGCTGAAGCAAAAGAAATATTAGGTGTGAGCGGAGAGCAAAGAAACTGGTCCTCAGTTTCACAGAAATATTATTTCTGTCTCAGTACCATCTAAAGATATAAAAATCCCAGAAGCATAAAGTAAAAATGATGAGATCTGAAAATAATAGAACCTGGAGGACCATCTAACTTCTCAGTAATTTTGCATTGCTTGTGGTAAGAGCAAGGCAGTCAAAATACTGACCCAGTGCAAGTGCTGAATGAGAGAAATTGCTAGGGAAAAGTTGATTCTTCGTGAGACCACACTATTTTTAAGAAAGTAAGAATCAGTATGCAGCTTCAAAATGAACTGAAATTGCAGTGAGAGTTAAGGGACGTGCAGATTAGCAGGGAGTGACCAATATGTCCGAAATCTCTATTTTCTGTGGTTACTATTCCAAAGCTTGGAACAAGAAGTATGTTTCAAGTATTTTTTAATTTACTTGAAATAAACTCATACATTTCTTTTCACAAACATGGCATATCACTTTTAAAATATATATTTTGTATCTCTCAGCAGCAAGATAGGCAGAAATGGGAAAAGCTGCTGTTATTGAGGCTTACGCTACCTTACCTCTCCCTGTGAAGCAAACTGCTCTGAAGGTACTGTGGAGAACAAGAAAGTTATGGGTGAGGTCTGACAGCCTGCTGGCATTCAGTATTCCATAGGCAACAGGGTCCCTTGGGTCTGAATGCTCTGGGTTTCTGCAAAGAGGATTTTCTGAAGGGATTCTTGCATTTGAAATGAGAAGAAAAATATAAAATGTAAGTTGGGGAAATGACAGGCTGAAACGAATTGAATGGCAAACAGCTGTAGCTCTGCAGACATGCAAATAGTCTGAAATAGTTTTGTTGCCAGGGATGGTATGAAATATTTTTTGTTTTCTCTCTTCTTTTACGGCTTTTCATGGAGTAGTCTGTCTTTTCTGTTTTTGTATTCTAAGAATAGACACATTTCAGGTTTTGGCTGTGAGAAATTAGTTTTGGATACTTCTTTCTGTGGATAAAATGTTGTTTCTCTTGCTATGGGAGTGCCTTTGATTTCATAAAGAATAGGGATTTATTTGTGTCCTGTTGTTGATTTATTTCCTGGGAAAAAAAAATAATGAAAAAAATATTGTAGGAGGTAGTTTGTGATTGCTCATGAGTACAACTGCAAAACACCTAAGGCTGGAAAGGACTTCTGAGCTTTGCCCAGTTGGGTTTTGGATATCACCTGGACTGGAGAATCCAAAACGTCTTTGGGCAGGTTGTTCCAGTGTTTTATCATCCAGACAATAAAATAGTATTTTCTTATGTTTAAAAGAGATTTCCTATATTTCCATTTGTGTCCATTGCATCTTGTACTGTCACTGACTTCCACTGGGAAGAGTCTGGCTCTGTCTTATTTACCATCCTCCCCCCTGCTTCAGTCAGGCACACACACACAAAATCTCTAAATTGTCCATCTCCATGTTAAGCAATCCCAATGTTCTCAGTATATTTCAATCATCTCTGTTGGCCCTTTACTGGACATGTTCCAGTGTGCCTAAATCTGTCTTGAAAGGCAACTTAAAAACGAGTCTTTAATCTCTGAATAGAATGACAAAAATACAGACTTCTAGAAATAGTCTTTGTAGGTACTAAACCCAGGGCTATCAGATACCTGGCTGTCAAAACTGGAATTTGAGGGAATAGATCAGTAGATCATTATAAATCAGTAAATCACTTGACCTTATCTAAATCCCATTGCACAAATGGAAATTTGTTATGCAGTTTCAGTAATATTGTTCCTACGTGGTACCTGATAAATTTCTCAAGGAAGGGAGAAGGGATGGAAAAAAAAGAAAACCTCCCCGTCTGACCCCAAACTATATTTTTATTAACGTGTTGCCTTAATTATGTTATTCCAATACTGAAGGAGTGATGCAGAAACCTTGTTTTGATATTTTCAGGCTCTTAAAAGTTGGACTGCTAGGTAATACTGCTAGAGCTAAATAGCTGATAGTATGTTCACTGGAGAAAAGTGATACTACTCCACGGGCACATGAGCTATAGTAATATTGAAACATTCAGTGGAACTGAAGATTGGATTCTGAAAAGTGTGCAGCTTCCAATGATTGCTGTAAACAACACCATTTTAAAAAGGCAGCTTTTCAGAGGCATGGAAATGAGAGCTAAGCTTTATAGGAAATCTATTCTGTATGACTTCATTATTTGAAAAGAAAAGAAGAGCTGGTAGTGATTTCACATTAACTAAACTATATAAGCAAAATATAAATATTTGGATAGCATTTGAACACAAAATTCTTTTGCATTTCTCCTAGAGCTGAAGTGAAGTTGGGAAGTGCTGTTAGAATAGGAGAGTGAATGGATGCCAGCAAACACAGCAGTGGCAAGGCTGGCTGTCCAGCAGGAAGGCAGAGTGGGAAGTGCACCTGAATAGAGAACATCATTGATAATGTCCTGAGAGGAGTAACATGGCATTGGCTTGCTATGAGGCAAAGTGAGGAAAAGAAGTGCAGTTGCTATTTATGACCCAAGAGATTTTAATCCTTGAGGTGTGTGGTTTGAAATGTTATTTGCACGTTTCCAAACTGCAAAAATAGCTGCAGTTCCCAGGGTTAGAGAAATCCCTGTCCCATAGCTCAGGGTGGGACTACTGCTGTCATTGATGCTAAGTACCACCACTGTAACAGCAAAGTGAGGTTTTTTGCCTTTGAAGTTCCCCAATATCCATGAAGAAGACTGTCTTGTAAATCCATTTGTAAAATGGACATCACATTGAGATGTGATGTCGGCTTCCTCGAGATGTAAAGCTTCCTCTTTCACAAGACACCTTCCCCTTCCTCTCCAAAGGATTTGGTGGTTTGAACCTTTCTTCCTTCATACATCTGCTCACACAATACATGGAATCAGTTGTTCAAACCTCTGATCCACCAAGTGGAACTGAGACAGTGGCTGGGTCCTTCCTCCCACGCTGAAAAATGTATCCACAAAATTGCGGGAGGGGGAAGAAACTGGTGAGGGAGATAGAAGTTGTGTTTAGCTGATGAGCTGAAGAGGAGCCAGCTCAAGTCCAGGATGAGCAGGCCATGCTGTAATGCTTGCAGAGAGCTTGAAGGCAGCATAAAAAAGAGGTTTCTAAACCTGAGAAAAAGTACCAATATTTCAAGGGTGGACATGGGATTCATTGAGACTGATACAATAGGTCTTCCACAAACGAACTGGCTCTAATCTATTGATTAAAAATAATAATAATGAAAAATACTACCCCCCAGCTAGAGCTCTCCATGTTTAAGGTAAATTTTACAGAAGTTGTAGATGCTTATTTTCTTGACTAAATTTCAATGGTTTGCAGGCTGTTATAGGAAGGAGGGAAAAGAACTAAAGGTGAGAGCTGTTACTGACATGATTCAGTCCTGTTTCTTTCCAGAAAATGAAAAACCTGTGCCTGAATGCCTGAATATAGGCACAATCAAACAGCAGGACAAAGAATCAACTGGTGGCAGTGTCAAAGGTCCAAGGCTTCTCTATTCTTTTCCACAGACATAGTCAACCTAAAAAAAAATTCACACTGACGTTTACTCAAGGCTTTCTTGTTTGGTTGGTTTTATTTGGAGTGTTTCTGTGCTTCTTTGGATTTATTCCAGCTTTCCTTTATCACATGGGCGTGCCCACCCAAATGGAACACTTTCTGGAAGATTTTGATCCAGCTCATAAAAGCATTTCCCCTCATAGTTTTGGGCTTTCTATAATAGAGATTTAGCAGTAATCTCACACTCAAGAAAAGCTTCATGTTCTTCAGTTTTAACCAGTAACAGGAAATCATTGCCACTATCAGCAAGGTACAGGAAATTAGGTAGCACACAATATATTGAAAACATTTTGGACATGTACTTTTCCCCCATGTATTCTTGTCACTTTCTTTAAAGTGTGGGTTGCATGTTTCAGGAAGGTTTTCTTTGAGCAAGGTTTTATGGTACGTTGATCATTCTTTGTGGGTTTTTTGATGCTGAGATTTCTCTGCATCCTACTGCCTAATTAGGCAAAGACAGCAATGTGCTATGAAAGGACTGGCAGCCCATTTTAGGTCCAGCTAGTGGGATCTCGTGCCAGGCCCACTGAATGCAGTGGGTCAGCTAGCACAGCTTGGGATCAGGTTGTGATCATCAGAACTTGTTTTGTTGCAATTGTTAGATGCCCCCACAAGACCTGCAGGAAGATCATCACCTTCCTATTCTTAGCAGACTTTCCTTTTATTCCCTATCATAGTTATATGCAGATGGTTTTGAAGGAGTAAGAGGATGTGAAATTGAGAGGAGTGTTTTTACTTCCCTCTGGTGAATGAATTATATTGGAAATTTGGCTTTAATGATGTGTTTCTTTGACATTCTTCCAGCCATAGTAACTTTCTGCCTTGTGAAGTCATGTGTGAACTAAATAAATGCTTTTCTGGGAGTCTCATTTGCCATCTATGCTGGTAGCTAGGTATTAGGTAGTCATTTTGCAGCTAATGAAAGATAAATCAAAGTCACCGCAGGTGATTCATAGAGGGAATATTTCCCTTCTGTTTAGACACGGGGAAATTATGTCTGATTAGCTGGCAGGTCTAGATTTTTGTATTTTAGGAAGTTCAGGCCCAAAGTAGGGCAGTTGCTTATTGTTATAGCTGAAATGAAAATGCAAGCACATTAAACTAAATATTCTCACTTGGAGCACAGAGGTCATAAGCATGCTTCCCTTAAGGACAGTGTGAGAGCAAAACAAAACTCAGCTTTTTCGTGTCTCCTGGATACAGGTAACTTGCTGCATACAATTTTGTTATCCAGCCACTCAGAAGAGAATTATGCAGAAGAGTGTAAGTATGGAAAGTGTGTGCTCGCAAGGACTGTGGAGAATTTCCTGAAAATGTGTGAATTAATTAATTGTAAATTTACCTAGTGTTTTTCTTGTGTGAAATTGTTGACAGATGGATTGCAAACAGCCAAACACTAAAGTTTACTGGGGAAAGTGAGGGCAGTGGTGATGGTCAGGCCGTATTCCTTTGTTGCTCAGAAATGCTATGTACATTCTGTTCTTAGTGTTGTGTTTTAGGATTGATTTTAAAATGACACATGATGGAACTTTGAGCAGTGTTCTGCTTCTTCCCCATCTCTGACATTGTTTATGCAGTGCTGGTACCAGGCACGCTGAGCTGCCCTGCTTTGGAGGAGACACCCGTTGTTGCTTTTGCACCCCGTGGTCCAGCAGTTCTGCCCTGGGACTAAGGAAAGTATCCCCTGGAGGAGCATATCTGGCATGGAGGTGTGGGATGTTCTGCTGCAAAGTAGAAAGAGTGTCCAAATATCACTTGCTCGGAACTAAACAGAGGTCAGTGGAATGATTTGGTACAGCTGAAATGGGAATGAAGCTCCGGATCTGTCTTCCACAAGCAGAGTGGCTTCAGCTCTAGGGAGCAATGCCTCTTGCTGACTTCTACCCCATCCAGCGGTGGCAAGTGAAAGCAAAACCCTCTTTGTTATTGTCTGTAGTGCTGCTCCACAGTGTGTTATACAATCCTTCTTATCATCTGGAAAGACTTTTGCTCTCACTATGTTAAGTAATAGTTTTGGCTCTCAGTGAGAGGACACCTCTAAGAAGAAATTAAATAAGCTAGCTTTCAGCTGGGACATGGTGGCCAAAGCTAAGTGCTGGACTTAAATATATTTAATTCAATATTTGAGACTTCTTGTTGCCTCAGACAGGCACACCATGAACAATGTGTTGCCACAGCAACAGGAGTCTGACAATGTTTTGAATACTATTTTCAGCTAAGTGCATGTAAAATAACTGCAATTTTTTAAAAGCTGTAATAACCACTTTAAGTGCGTTTATGCCTGAAGAGAATTTTTGTACTTATGTATTCCTATCCAAGGAGTTAAGAAAATTGTTGTAAAATGCACATTACCAGCATATCTAGACTATTTAAATGGTTAAAATGTATCAAAATAATCTTTCAGCAGTCCTCAGTTTTATTTATTCTTTGTCTAATATCATGTAGTTAAAGTAATCTTCATTCATTTTTAACTACTGATAAAAGGTACAAAAAATGAGAACTGTTAGACATCTTCCACAAAAAGTAATTTCTAAACCTCGTTTCAGTCACATGTAAGAGAATAAATTCTGTGCCATTTGCACGGTGTAATTTGGCACCCATAGCCACTAAGGAAGCAAAACTAGGTCAAGAATACAACATCCTCATTTCTAATCAAACTATTTATTTGAGTGTATTAGTTCACTGCAGAGCTGATGATCTCCTTCATGATTTTCACACCTACAGCTTCTTACAAATGGTGAGTGTCTTTTTTAAGCTGCAATAAAATTGTCTCTTGCCAGGGAGAGTAAAAAGCCTGATTTTTAATATTCTAATATTAAATAAGCCTGGGTTTCTTCAGTGTACTCAAAGGCTTGCTTTATTTTCGATTTGGCTGAAGAAGTAGTGAAGTTCAGTAATGTACAGTGTTGGCTTTAGGTCTGAGCACCTGAGTCTCTGCAACAGAAGATGCAGGTGCAGAAACCCAGCAGAAGGAGATGATGGTGCGAGATCACTTTCCTGCTGGATCTGGAGAGTGTTGTTGGGGTCATCTTCTGGACTGTTTCAGCCAGGCACTCTATGGTCCAGGTGGGATTGGGGCAGAGAGAGGCTGACTTTCCATGAGGTGCCTGGTCATTGGTGTTATGCATATGTGATTAGGAGCACTTTTACTTCACTGCAGCTTTACAAACCCATCTTGATTGAGGAGATTATTAGAAAGTAAGACCTCAAATTCCCACATGTGGATGGGTGAAAGCAGAACTATGTGTTGGAATCAGGGCAGATGTCTCTGTGAGTATCTGGCCATTTCCATAAGGAGAGTTATGGTATTATGGAGATATGTGGGTGCTCAAGTTCAGGTTTTCTCTTGCTGCTTCCATTAATCCACCTGTGGGCAAAACAACAAGTGTTCAGATATTGCAGACAGAAAAATACCTAATTTGTCTCCCACTGATGCTGATACTGAAGCCTCAGAGTCCAACACAGATTAGTCTTGTTATTTGACTTATTTTGTAGCTGTATGGAGCTGAATATAAAGTGCAGCTTACTGCAGGCTATTATAATGTTAGGTTGGGCATACTTGAGTCGTGTCATTGTTGCAAAAGACCATACCTATAGAAATTGCACAAGTCACTTCTTTAGGATATGGTTTGAGAAAAGCAATTAGTGCAGAGAATAAAAGACGTTGTCTCTTTCTGAGGAAACCTTATCTTCTGAAGGAAGCATTCCTTAAGAAAAACTGGCAGACAATGAAGTCTGGAGAAAGAGAATAAAAGCAAATTGATTTTATTTCTGGGCTTAGGATGGCTGCATGTGAGTGCTTTGGATAAAGTATTCTCTGAGTTCCACAGTACCTTATGATGTATGTCACTGCAAGGCACTAATGCACTTCTTCAAGGAGACTGGTGTTTAAGCTGTGGGAGCTGCTCAGGCTCTGAACAATCACATCTCATTCCTGGAACCTGACAAAACCAAGAAGCAGCATAACACATTATGAACATTAGTACATACAAAGGGCTATATTTCTATGTAAGCAGGGACATGTAAAATTTAGGGTTTTTTTCTTTTAGTGTGTCTTTCTGAAATTACTCACTGCTCCTCGGTCACTTAACTTGCCACAAGTTAAGCAGTAAAGCCATTCCTTGGAATCATTGTTGCTCTGCATTTCTGTGAGCAATCTAGCTCGAGGTCTGCCTTGTATTATTCCAGGTTGATATTGAAATAATTGTGTTGATGTTTATAGGTGTGGAAATGGGATAAGTCAAAAGGTCCTTGTAGGTTCCTAAATCCGCATTTACCCCAAAGGTTGCCCTTTTTAATGGTTACTATTTTCTTTTCTGATCCTTGTGCTGTCCTCTGACTTCTAAACAATTATCAAGAATAAAATAAATAGTGTATCTTTAAGATACTCTTCCTTCAAAAGGACAGAAGCTTTTCTTTTTTGAGGAGGAAAATGCCCAGTTGAAACTTCAAAGGGATAACTGCACAGAACTGATTGAGCTCCTAATGCTTGAAAACGCATCAAAGACTCCTGGACTTATAATCTTAGTATTTTATTCATGAGCTCCTTAGAAGGAAATGATTCAGCATCAGTGAATTTGCAAACAAGACATAAAGAAGGAGTGTTTAGAAAAGAACTCTATTTTATTGAGGGGTGGGGAAAACTACTGTAAGTAAACATCATAATCAATACTGATGTAGGCAGAGGAACAGAGTGCCTGACTAGATTAGGAAGTAGTTTAGCCTTTAACCACTGAGTCTTTGTTTGCAATCCATGCCTGATGAACAGCAAGTCCTTGTCCGTGTGATGAGTCAGCTGGCAAGGCTTCAATGTCCTTTTTTCTACGGCAGGGACAGCCACATCATAAAATGTCTGCTTTTTATGGGTCTTGGCTCTAGTGCTGGTTGAGGTTGGAGGCTGAATTTTTGTTTCAGCCTGAAGATGTTTGTCAGCATATCCTTGACCCAGGTTGTGATTTCTGACCCAAAATGTATTTGGAATGACAGGCTGACAGCATAATCAAAAGGTCACCTAGACCAGTCTACTTTCTAACACGGGATGAACTATTCCTTCTTCCCACCAAGCCTGTCAAACCTGTTATAGATACTTTGTGAAAACAAGACTGGTCTTCCCAATGCTTCTTAGTTCACATAGGTGTGAGGAAAAATCTTTCTAACTTATGATGGACTGGATCTGCCCCAAGGAAACCCTTCATACCTCACCCACTATTCACTCAGAGATCATACTTGGTAATTCTAAACTCTGTTAGTGGAGGTAAATGGAAAAAAGGGAAATAATTGAATTTATTTTATTTATTTATTTTTAATCCTTTTTCCCCTGAGTCTGGAAAACTATCACCCTGGGCAATTTTCTGAAGCCATGCTCCTCACCTCTATCCCTACTCTTCCAGGGTATACACAGGCTTTGTCAGCTGAGGTGTTCAGACAAATTTGGCTGGCATAGTAATTCCCTGAAAGAAGCTGTCAGAGATCCCTGCTGTCCCTTGCTCAGTGACTTTTATCAATGAACATGCTGTTGTTCTTTGAAATGTCTTTTACTGTGCTGTCCTTCTAGCAGGGAACCTTTAGATCTTTATTCCCTATTTCTTTGTTTAACGCAAATATTCTCCTTTCTACCCACGCCCAGGTCTTTTCTCCTACAGCAATGTTCTAAAAATATTGAACCAAGAAATTAATGTCTGCTTACTTCCATGTCCCCAAAGAAGAATGAAAATCAAGATGTAAAAGCAAGTTTTCATGCTTTGTTCTTCCCCATTTGCTCTGCAGCACTGAGAAATTGAGATGTTAATAGGCAGGGCAGCAGGCCAGATATCAGTGTAGTGCAGAAGGTGCTTGCTGGAAGTATATATGATTTTATGCCTGCATTTTTCTTTTGTAGCTTCATGTCTAAGAAAAGACATTACATTTTTCTGGGAGCGTAGCTGATTGATTGAAAAACTTGACTGGAAATAAAGAGGTCTGGCGTAGAGTATTCCAGAGACGCTAACCTCCTTTTTTTAATTCCTGCTCTTCTTTCATCTTGCAAGCTTAGCCACGGTCTTTACTCTTTGTCTTTAACACTTGGAGAATGCAGCCTTTCAAAGATTAGAGTCTTTCAAAATTGACTGGAATTTCTAAAGCTGGTTATTGTAGTTGTTTAGGAAATCTAGTAATCTTTAATTGTCACTTTGTATAATGAAATAAAGGTCTTGTGGATCTAAGGAAGAGGAAGAAAAGTTTAAAATAGGTCACCTGATAGCTACTGAGAGGGCAGCACCTTCTATGCAAAGAGCTCTGGATAGGAAAATGTTCAGTGAAATCTCTGCCATCTGTCTGGTTAGGGAGAGCTGTTGCTGTTAGGATCACCAAGTGGAATACTGGCTTATACATTCTTATCAAAACAAATATGGTTATTTTACATTCATAAAATACTTTGAGATAGATAAATTATTTACTATCAAAACTTTACTCACTGATAGGGAATCTTTTTGTATTACCTTAAAGTTTATTAACAGGCTCTTACTAAGCTTTGTTGCACCTTTTGATTTTATGTCACAGTTCACAGGTGATTGAATTTGCAGAGACGTAACTTTTTCAGATGTGTTAACGTCTCAAGGTGTAGTAGGAACCTCAGACCTTGCTGGAATGTTGTACAGTATTCACTGTCTGATATTGCGAGTGAAAGTTCTGCCTGTAGCTTTCTCACACTTTTGTAGCACTTCAGCCTAATTCCATTGAGCATGTGTTCACTCTGTTGGGAAATAAAACTTGAAGGGTTTAGACATTTGAGTTTTGCTGAGAAGTGTGTAGCCATTCATCTTCTTTATTGTCACTTTTTAGCTCCACCAGCTGAGTTTGGTAAGTGAACATATGGGATAGAAACTATGATAGACTGTCCTGTCTCTCCCAGCCTGCCTTGTGTCTAGCTCATGGAGTCCTACTTTTTTGTCTTCTCATCTCCTTTCAGAAGGAATCAATTGGTTGATGTTAGTAAGTATGACAAACTGCAAAATAGTAACTTTTACATATAAAGAGCTGTGTCTTCATGGTGACCTCTTCTCTGAAGAGATATGACAGCCTGGTTGTCTGAAGTGTTCATGGCTTGTTCTGAAAGAGTTTATAACCAGTCTTTAAGTTGTCCTTGTATCACCCTTCTTGCAAGTAAAGCATTCCTATGAGATGAACTATGTGGTGTTCATCCCTCCTGTAAGGGTCTCCCTAAAACACTGCACATTGGGAACAGTCTCTAGTAAGATGCATAATAAACTGTTATTAATATGTAGAGCCCATGTTGCATGTTGGAAAGAAGAAAAAGCCAGAAGAATAATTAGTTATACCTGTGTTGCATCCCATGTGTCTTATTATGAAGCTACAAGGATGTGATTTCCATAGGCTCCTGCGGATAGGGCTGGAATTATAATAGAGCTCACTATGTTATTCAAAGTGATCTGTCTGGAAGGCAGGTCTTTCCACACCTACCCACCTCTGAAATTACTTCAGGGCTACTCACATGGCGTATTCCATTCCCTTGAAATACACCTTTTTGACCACAATAGAAGTTCTTTCACAACAGAAATGTGTGTTTTCTAGCCTTGTGTTTTTAATGATTGCCTGTCTGGATGCATAGGGAAACACAGCCGACAAGACTCCTAAACTTATTTTGCCGCAGGAGCTTCTTCTACCCATTCTGACAATTTGTGGGCTTTGATGAATGACTTCAGTGATAGCTGTAGAGAAAAACTTCATTTCTGTAGCACAGTGGATTTCAACAAGAGATCTGATCCAAAAGAAATGCAGCTCTTACCCTGGGGGTTAAGTATAAAAATGAAACCCATGCAAGCAGCCATTTCCTCGACAACTGCAAACTTTTGATGCAGTCTTTTCAGAGCTATTACACAGGGTCAGGATAAGACTATTAAATGGGTCTTAACATAACACTGCCTTTAATCAGAGAAATTGCTATTGCATGGAGAAGCTTCCAAGATATCTTAAAAAATATTTCACCAAATCATTTGGCAGTCTCACTTTGCATGAAACCAGTGACACATTTCACTTTTGACTTCCTAGTAATGGGATTTTCTTTCTGTCACAAAACATTACTTCTTTTTTCGCCTTGGCTCAGAACAGATCCAGCTGGTGCTGGGTAGTAGAGCAAGTGCAATGTTATTCACTAGAGTTTTGTGCTAGGTCAGTTTCTATGTAGCCATTTCATGGCAATGGAGTCTCCAAAATATGTGTTGGCTTGGTTCTTCCCTTTTTCCCTACCCTTGCTTTCAATTAGAAGCACGAATTGTCCATCAGCTGTGAACTCCCTTCTGAAATTTAAAGTTGCAGATCTCTGAAAGTAGTGAATCTATCTTAAATGCACCTTTTAAAAGAAGTACTGTTAAAGTAGCTTGCTAAGTGGGTTTAGTATATATGGCACACTGACAGACTTTCACTGCTGTGTTTTAGTGCTTCAGAATGACTACTTACCTGTAAAGAAGCCTGTCCATAGTATTAGGGCCCTCAAATCCTCAGACTACAAATGGCTCAGTATACAACTAATGTTATCTCTTGTACATGCACTGCTGTATCTTTTGTATCAGAATGAAGTCAGTACTTGTATGTGGCCAAATATCTAGAGTTGGAAAATCAACCATAAAATTCAATCCACATTGATATCTAGCCTTCAAAATATTCATTATACAAATTACTTTGACTACCACAATATATATCTGGCTGCAGACCTTCCTTTTATTCCACACTGGATGCCTGCTTCTAAAAGGAAGACATTGTGGAAGTTCTGCAGGGGAATAGAGAAATAGGAATTAATCCATTGGATAAGGCAAGTTGGAGGGAAGGAGCATGACAATTGTCTGGTACTTCATAATTAAGTATTTGCAGTCATTATGGGCATATTTTGGTTTGAAACTGAATTTTCTGTGTGGGCTTTAGGAAGTACTGACAGCTTAACACATCTGGGACTTGGTACCAAGAAAGTAACAGAGTATTGAGAAAGTAATGAAGTGTCTTAACAATTGGAAGCACAATTATGTTTTTAATTACTTTGCACGGTGATTTCGAACTACTGGAGCAATCCATGCTTTAACAGCTCTCCCATTTCTATGGGATTAGGTGTTGGGCATGTCTAAAGCAATTTTGCAGTCAAATATTGCAGGTGTTAATTAATGTGAGAATGATCAAGTTTTGCATGTGTTCTCAGCAGAGGCCTAAACTCATATCGAGACAAATTAGACAAAGCTGAGTCAAGGCTGGCACAACCAACTTTACAGCTGACTGCCGTCTGCAGCTCAGGCCCAAGGCATCCAAACTGTGTTATAAAATCCAAAAAGCAATAAAAGGGAGCCACCAGCACAACATTGGATTTGATGCATTAATTTTGCTGTCAAGTGTACTTACATTGCAATGCTTGTGCATTTGGCTTGTGCTGCTTTTGTCATCATTTTGTTTCTCATTACTGGGGTGCTGAAGAAGGAGGCATGGGGATATTTCATTTTTTCCCTGATGGTCCCAGCCAGTAACTTGAATACCTGCTTTCAGGCTCACATTTTTCTGGTTAGACTCCCATCTAGAAACCTTCCTCTTTACTCCACAAACTATGCCAGGGAGAGATAAAGCCCCTCTCAAGGGAAGCCTTGGGTAGGAAGCCCCTTGAGAACTCCTAAAATAGATCTTTTCTAAGCAGTATTTGAAGTATGTGCCCATAAGAGAGCTTTTGCATGTTGTTATCTCCTCTTTTAAGCAAAAACCAACAAGAAGAGGAAATTGATAGTTGGGTCAGTTGCTCTTCGTGTGTGAACTAAATGCTTGGATGAAAGAGAGAAAGAAGGATCTGTTCGATGTGTGAAGGGAGAGTAGAATATCATCAGTAAAAATGCCAGCAGCATATGAAATCTGACCTGCTTTCTGGTGTGTTTCAGAGGGGTTAAAGGGTGAAGGAGGTTCCCTGAAGTACTAAAGAGGGGAACTTTTGATTCTGAGGAATTTGGAGAATACTATGGATGCTGTGAATGATTGAGTGATGGTCTTTCATGGAATTAACTATCTGTCAAATCTAGGCTGCTGGCTTGCTTCTAGAGGGATCTAAGGAAAGAAGTTTCTAGCACAGCAATTTGTCCAGTGATCCAACCATGTAAAATCTGAGTAACCAGATTTCAAAAGGGACTTTTTCTATCCTCTTATTCTGACAAATCAGGAGAAAATACATTTTTGTGTCAAGCTAAAGGAGGATGATTGTATTAGAAGAGCCCTGGGAGTTTAGGCTGGGAAGGTTTTCACAGGGTCTGAGGGATGGCTGTGGAGCCACCTGTGCTGATCAGAAGGCAGGCTGTCTGGTGGGAAGACCAGAGCTGAGCACACAATACCTTCTCCCTAGATAATGTGGTGACTTGCTATCTGCCAGCTTAGCAAGCTGAAATGGCTCAGTGCAGGGTTGGAGGAAGGTCAGTGCTGGCATAGAAGGAGTGCAGGGCCACAGTTTGTGATAGACAAAAAAAAAAATCAGGAATGTGACAGCAAGTGATTAGATCAGCCCAGGCTAACTTGGAAGCAGAGGTTTAACTTTCTTAATTTTTTCAATGCTTTGACTGATTTAATTCCTTGTGCCTCCCCCAAAGATTTCCCTCCTTGTCCACTGTCCTCTAAGCAGCACCACATGGCTTTGGCTGTGCTGCATTATTGGTGCTTTCCACTTCCTCAAAGTATGTGTGCCCAGCAAAACTGCACTGAAGTTGCACGCTGTTTGGCTAAACCTGCTTCCGAAACTCTAAAACAAAGAGCCCTCGAAGCCATGTTTTTTGTAAGTAGACAGTTTTGGGCCTCAGAGGCTGGAGAGGTGGCACATACAGGGGAGAGAAGTGATATGGGAATTAACAGAAATCTGTTGCTGGGTCTTCAGTCAGGTGCACAGGAGCTGCCTTGAAGTGGTGCAGCACCAACAGGGATTTTTCTGCATGTGGCTTTGGACACTTAGTTGAAGTTCCCATCCTTGTGATTCTTGAATGTTCTCTGACCAGTTTCAGTAATCCAAATCCCTGTTCAACTGGTGGTCTTGAGGGCTTATACTGTCCTTACTAACATGAACAAGAATCATATCTGTGGTGGTTTATAGCTCCCGGCAATTCAGATAGCGGTCCAAGATGGATGTGGAATAAATAAGTCATGGGCTTGGGGAAAAAATAAGTGCATGGCTGCATTTCAGATGTTACTTGTGCTGCATTTGGAGAACCAGTTGTTCACCGCAAGGAGAATTGTGGAATTGTGGAATCACAGAATCATGGAATCATAGCATCATAGCAACAGAGAATCACAGAATTGTTTGGGTTGGAAGGGAACTTACAGATCATCTAGTTTCAAGCCCCTGCCATGGACTGGGATGCCTTCTGCCAGCCCAGATTGGCTGTTTGCCATGTGGGAACTGCAGGCCTTTGCTGAGACTTACTGACAGTCTGATCTGGGAGATGGTGAGCCCTTGAAACTCCCTTTGTCCAGAGGTGGGATTTGTAATGAATGGTCATTCCCATCTCCCTGCCATGGTTGTGGAGGCTACCCTAGGGTTGTAGGTAGCATGGTTACCTGAGCAGGGTGTTCAACTCCCCTGATAGTGCAGAGAGAAATATATGACTCAATGACTATCACCAAAATGATGCAGATTCTTGCAAGATTTGGCTTAGTTTGTGGATTTGACGGCAGCTTTGCCCAGGTCCCCACATGCAGCATGTGGTAACGCCTTGTGCCAACGAATGTGTCAGTCTGTAGTTTTGTTCTGCAAACTTTTCCAATGAGCATTTGACTGTTAGCTTTCAATTTACATGTTTTAAATGTGATTTATACACAAATGCTTTGCACTGTGCTGTTTCCTAAAGCATGATCAAGATTAGCTGTAAGAATTCTTGACTGTAATACGTTTGCGAAATACGTACATATGGGACAAAATTAAACAATAGGCCATCTCTTCTTGGCAAAAAAGAGAAGTACACGTATCTAACATGTACCTAATTAAATGCTGAAAAATCTGTATTCGTGTCATGCAAACTCCACTCTACCTTTTATTTTAAAATAATATTTCATTGTTGAATTCCATTGTTATAAGGCTTATTTTTCTACCAGTAAAGTAATAAAGGCATAAATGTTCTCATGAAACCACTGTCTCAGGTAAACATCATTTATTCCCTCAAAAGAGATGCTGTGGTTTACTTTAATGGAGCAACATCTGTTCATTCAGAATTAAGTGAGTTCCCTGAACAATAATTAATAAAGATATTGCCACTAAATATGCCTGGCATATTTTTTATAATAGCATAAACCTATACACTTGGTGGAAACAAGAACACAATAATAAGTGCTCTTGTTTGCTTCTCCCTTTCCCCCACCCCGAGGGTCTCTTATCAAAGAGCTTCACTAGATAGTTGATTTGTTGGTCTGAATGCCTAAACACTGATAATTCATTTTCCTGGGAAGACTTGATGTGTTCTCAATAGCAATAACTGTAGGAAGATATCTCATTCTTCTGTGTGTGTGATGACATGGAGTCAGTAATCTGAAAGCATTGTACTATGGTGCTACAGTGCCTGAGTATACAAAAGAAAGTCCTAATGCATGCTATTTTATGTTGTTCCTCACCAGCAAAATTCACTAGTCAAGAGAATGGGTCACTGACCTTCCATCAATCAGCATGCAGCAGTTTCTTATTCTTTAGAGTGGATTTTCAGATTTGCAAACAAAAATGAAATCTGTCCAAGTATCACAGGAAGAGAATGGTGAGTGTACTCACTTGATTTTTGAAATTTTTTTAATATTGTAAAAATATGAAGTTGTCTTAGACATCAGATGGTAGGGTGTTCTTAGGTTTTTCTAACCATTCTAACCATTTCTCCTGTAACTTTCCCTGGTCATTCATTGCAAAGAAGTTTACTATCTCACACAACAGCTAAACAGGACATGCTAACAAACTGATGGTAGAATTTATAATGTTGTAGGAAAGATGTTTTTTGTAAACAATTGAATAGTATATCCATGTTATACAATGATGTTGGAACATATTTTCCTCTGTTGGCAATTAAGGAGAATTACAAATTGGACGTCTCTATTTTTTCTTATTTCTCTATGGGCTTATGCTGTTAAAGAGAAAGGGAAGACTGGGTGGCTGACTTAATGTCTCTCTATTTTTAATTTCTCTGTCTATGATTACTACTTCCATGACACCTTTGCCCATTACATTTACATGTCATTTGATCTAGGACTGATAGCATCTCTGTAAAGGTCAGTCTCTAAAAGAGCATGCTGGGATTTAGCTCCCCTNAAAAAGGCTTTCAAACAGTTCAAGCTGCACAACTGTTAACAATGCAGACTATTAAAGGGATAGCAATCAGCCTACACACCAGACACACAGACTGAATTCTTGCTGCTTGTCATGTAACCAGAGATAGGGGTATTTTCCAGTGACTCTGATAAAATAAATGCTGTCATAATGATTCTGAGCAAGACTCATCCAGATGTTGCAGACTTCTTGCTGTGGTATTTATTCATAAATCTTGTTAAAATATAATCAGAGAAAGCATGTCTCAATTAAAACCATCAAAACTCTGTGACAATGCTCGTGCAAATGCAATAATAATCCTAATGTGTTGATACAAAATTTGTGCAGTAGGTTACTGGTATATTTGAGCCCACTGATTAGAGCTCACTAATTAGTGCAAAACTAGCTTCTTACAAATGAAAGAGGACATGTAAGTTCTTCTGTACATGAAGGATTATGGATTATGCCCTTTTTGCCTGTATGCATATGACTGCTGGGACTTCCACAATGCTTAAAATTCATAAAGATTTTCATATGTATTAACTTGCACACATGCTCATAACTTGCTTCCTCTACTCAGTCTATACAGTTGTTACCTGGTCCTGGTGCATGATACCATTTCATTCAAGAATCTGGTTGTGTAACATAAGTAGAGAAGAATATGAAGATGAAATGGAGTTTTTATGAATAATTTAGAGGACAGAACAACTTGCATAAACTAGGGTATTGCCACTTTTCTTTCAAACACTTGACTGTGCAGCGATAGCAGTCTGCTTTTCATTTCCCTCTGGTGAGCTATACTTAAAGAAGCAAAAAATACTTTAATTCTGTGTTTCCCTGTAAATAATCTTCTGCCCTGCTATAGGAATACTACTCAGTTACCACTGGGAGAGGATGGTTCTGAGCTGATGATTCTGTTAGGATGTGATCATGCCATGACAGATTTAACTGTGAAGCTTTAAGACTACTTGTGAATGCCAAAAGGAAACAACTTAGCTTGAAAATTGTAACATCATGTGTCAAATATAATTTGGGAACAGAAAGAGCGCAGGGATAATTCTTGACGTTTAGGCTCAACATTAAAGCTGGATGAGCTTTTTGGGGACTGAAGTGCTGCAACAAAGTCTTGAGGATACTTACAAGTTAAGGCATGACTGGCCAAATGTATCTTATCAAGTTCAGGAGCATTCAAAGTAGCTGGATGGAAGAAGGCTAAGCACTGGTTATTTGACATGCAGTAGCTTGCTGCTCGCTAGTAACTTGTTTGTGACTGACACCGTGGAGAGACAAGTTAAGACTCCTGCTAAAAAATTGTAGCAAACGTGATAGAAACAAATTCTCACACTGCAGGACAGAAACCACAATGCTGAGGCTTGTAAGCTGCAAATTGATTCTATAAGACACAACTGTGCGAGCCCAATGGCTTTATCTTTCAATAACATCGTGCACTGTTGCAAATGGTTTCCTGGGATTCAGATATGCTCTGATTGCCTTACCCCATACCAGAGGCCTTTCCCATCAATCTCTGACCACTGGCAGGCAGTTCCTCCTCTCCTGTCACTACCCAGCTATAACATTTTCACACCTGGGAGAAATGTGCAGGAGACATGTGCAGCTGTTGCACTAATACCTGGGTTTAAGCATTTTTATATCCTGTCTTGATGCTAGCCAGGCATCAGAAAATTCTCTTCAACTCAGACTGGGGAAGGTGAAACTGGAAATAAAAGAAGATAAAACATTCCAAAAAAACCCCAAATTACAAACTAGATCCAAGTTGCAAATTATAGGAGAAGGAATGAAAGAAAGCTGCACTTGATATAAATTCACTGATCTACAAAGTATCTCTCCAGGTACGCAGGGGAGTTCCTTTAGAGTTTCCTCATGAGAGACTGTGTCCTCCCACATGCCCTACATATCAGACTCTGTTTATGCAGAGAGGTCCTAGAAGAGAATCCCAGCTATTACACCTGATGACTTGCAGCCCTCCAGGGGTTCCCTTCAGTCACCCCATTTTCCCCTCCAAAATGCATTTACCTTTGAGTTATTCAGGGAATACACTTTTAGCTTCTGCTGGTAAAAGGACTCTTTCACTTTTTGAAGATGCTGGTGCTGCTTTTGCAGACTGGATGACGTTTTCTGTGCTGGACTGGCCTGGGGTCATTCCTTAGCTCTGAGAGTTATTTTCATCTCCCTCACTCCCACGGTGAGCCAATTTGTACGCTTCAGTGTGAAGTGTCTCCATCCACTAACCCTGTCTTTCTTCGTGCACAAGCTGATGTAAAATGTATGTAGCTCATTTTTTCTTTTGAGAGTGGATGCTTTGGGTGAAAAATAGGTTTGGAGTGATTGACTCTTCAAATCAATCTTTGGTAGTGTAACACACAGAATTGAGCTGCGTAGGTTTCTTTGTCCTTGCAAACCACACTGCAAGGCAGGAAAGTGCTATTCTCTGTATTATTCCTTGCAAATCTGAGCACAAAGAGGCTGAGAGGAGATTCCCCCAAGTATTTCAACAATCAGTATTCTTTAAGTGTCCCTCTATGGCTGAATCAGCGTGCAGGCCACAAGTCTCCTACTGAATACCCCAAGTCCCCAGAGTCTTTGCATCTCATGTCCTGTGTGTTCCCAGAGCAGTCCTTGTCCCACATGGGCACAGACAATAAACAGCTGTCTGTGCCTTCTACACACTTCTCTGCCTGTGTTTGAAAAGTCCAAGAAGAGATTGAAGGGGTTGGAGAAGCTTATGCTCAAAAGTTATTGATTAACAGACCCAATACCTAGGCAGTGTGTCTGGGATGTGGGGAGAGGAAGGTTTAATGCCCAGCTCTGCTTAAAACATTCAAAACCTTTCAACATTTCAAGCAGAATAAGAAAGAGCCTGGCAACTCAAGTATTTTATGGTGGGAATAATTCTCCTACAACTTTAATCTCTCTCAAAACATTTGAGCTTATGTTGAAGCATGGATGGGTGCTTTGGGAGGAGGTGGAAGATGCCCCATATGAACTGCTATGTCTGCCATCTTATGCTCCCAAGACTTTGATAGTCTGATGTCTGGATAACAGTAGTGTGGCATTTGCTAATGTCTAAGAGTCACCTAATCCGTTTGATTGGACTATACATCTATCTCGCTCTTAAAATCTTGGGGTGTGGTACTGGGTGTTTTCCATTTGCATGCTGAAAACAAGAGTTGTTATTTCCAAGCCTATCAAGAATCTGCTGGTTAAAAGCTATCAACTGTAATTTCATAACCCTTTATTGTCTCAAAGTGCATATCTAAGGATACATTTCAGTAGGCCGAACTAGTATTGACTCATTGTCTAATGGACCTACAGCAAACACTACTCCTCTGTAGAGGGCAATCTAAGGACTGTGGCCCAAAGAACAAGTAATAGCTGAAATGTAATCATCACCAGCAAGAGAATGAGTTTATGACAGGAATTACTACAGGGGAAAAAAGTGTTTTGGACAAAACAAATACTTCCTGAAGGATGGATGCATGGCTTTGTGCTTATGATTGGGAAAGTTCAGGTTAAGTTTGCTGAGGGGGATATTTCTGTGAAATCTCTCTTGATGAAAGTCAGGTCCTTAATTTAAAAAGGCTGTCATACTGTCTGCAATCTATTTATCAAAGTAGGATGGAAGACAGTTCTCTTCAAATTTATAGCCTCGTCAGCTTGTAAATGTAGAAGTAAACTGAAGCAGAAAGTGTTGTGTTGTTTTAAAAACTGATTACTTTCTGGAAAAGACCTCTGTCTCTGTTTGCTTGTCTCATTATTGTGACAGCATTTCTCTGATAGCTTGCTGCTGCCAGTCCTTGTTAGACAGGCAAACACATAGGTGCTTTGTGGGAGCTGCTACGTTGTCCTTTGGATGGACTTTGTCCTCTGTCTTCCCCATTTCCCTATGGTGGGCTACTGCAAAGTGAGCACTGGGAAACTCTTGATTTCAAAGGTGAGAGTCTTGTAATTATAGCTTCAATTTTCATCTGCCAGAGAAGCCCCATAGTCTTCTTCTACCCCAAAGGTGTGAGATGGGGTCCATGTGCACTAACATTTGGATGTTTAAATAATCCAAACTACTGACTGAAATCCTCTTTATAATCACTGAAATGCCTTTGGAGACTGATCTGTCTGATTCTATCACAGTGGTTGTAAAGTGACAGGCTCAGGTGTTTAAACTTAAGTGAAAGCAATGTCACCAGTTTTACTCAGATCTTACTGGCCAGACATAGAGGACCAGATGATCAGAGGAGCTCAGCTCTCAGGTTAGGCACTTAAATTATGTTGGTTTTCCACTTTTGTTTCTCTCAACGTAAACTAGAAGGAGCTCAGCAGAGCTGCAAAGTGCAGTTTTGTAATTTCAGCTCAATGTCAAAAATAAACCAATGTAAAATTTCAGCAATGACAAAAGGATCTGCATGTCTCAGGAAAGTGCAGCATTTTGCCACCATTGATCTCAAGTCAGGGAAAGAGTTGAAATGTATCAACAGAAAGTTCACAGAGCACAGAGGTCTTTTACTTCATTATTTTGCAGTGATAACAGAATATTTCAGTGTTCATAAATTGTACTCTTGGTTTTTAATCTCTTAAGGGCTGCAGGGCTCATATGGGGAGGCAGTTCCAGAATATTTTGTGCCTCTTTATCCTCCATTTCTCACAGCCAAGATTAGCAGACAGTGCTCATAACTCCTGTTTGTCTGTGGACCTCTTCTCTATCCTGTTCAAAAAACAAATGCAGAACTGGACCTTCAGAGTATGAGAACAGCCAATGGGACAAAGATGATAAGAGAAAGTGCTTGATTTAGTGCCTATGCTAGACCAGCAGATGAACTACTAGCTGGAAAAAAAGCTAAGTGGGATGAACTGTAGTTACAAATAAATTATTGCTGGTGCTTCTGTGGCAAGTTTGGAAGATTCTCATGGCACCTGCTTTTTATTATGCTGCTCTTTGAGTGTTTGACACCTGCCCTGACTTATATAAGCACATTTTATGTTCCTTTTCTTCAAGTAAACAATCAAGCAGGCCTGTTTTGTTCTATATAGGAAACAAAATCTGCATTGATGCCTATTTTTTTATAAAGAGTATATAAAAAGGCAAAAAAAAAATCATCATGGCATCATATCAGTACTGTAAAAAAGCAAGGAATGCCAAGTGCATCTAGCCTTTACCCCCTGGCAGCCACCCTTCAAAAGGGATTGGATTCTTACACAGGACTTTGGAGGATGTCTCCAACCGTAAGTTGGTTTGTCAGGCCTGTGAATCCCACCAAACCTCACTAGAGATGGACCATGTTTACAGCAGCCCCTTCCTTCACACATGCTGATGTCCTCAGCAAACAGCTGCTGCAGGAAAAAATAGGGTACAGGATTTGTGGCACCTAGGGAATAGGTGTCCTCCTGTCCTGCTGCTGGAGGGAAGCAGCCACTGAGGAGGGAGTGGACTTGGAATTTGGAATGAATATCTTCTCTAGTCAGCATGGGTAGGGCTGGCAAAACCTGTCACTCAGAACCAGTTGTTCCACAAGCTCTGTGGCTCCTTGGAAATATTGTATTTAGGATAAGCTGAATCAAAAAAGGGCTTTTCCCCACACACTCCGTCAGCAGCTAGATAGGCTGAATTTGCTGTATGCAAGGTCACAGTGCAACAATAATTGTTTTCCTACTTGCACAACAAGTTGGAACCTTTAAAATGGGAAAGATGGATGCTTGGATGCTGGGTATAGCACAAGGTCTTGGTTCTAGCTTTTTCAAGTAGAAGAAAGTAAACATTTGCTCCCATAAAAAGCAAGGTTTTAAATTCCTGTACACTGCGTATAACTTCTTTGCATCAGTGGATAGATAACTTGTATCAACCTGTGAATATCCAGTTTGGGGGGCTGTCTATTAAGATGATTTAGCTGATAATTTTAAATGATTTTTCACATTAATAGTTTGGGGTTTTCCACAAGGTATTTCTATTTGATTTTGTGTTGTTTCCTTGAGCATTAATAAAAATTGATTTAGGCAATAAACTTTGTGGTGGCAACCCAATAAATAAGAGAGACCTTGTGAAGTGGTAGTGAAATAGGAAATTTATTGTGAGTTGCTTGAGCAACAACTTTCCCCTTCAGGTGCCAAACCATCAACAAGTAGCCCTAACTTATGTGCAATAGCCATACTGTGGAAGGTAAGGACAGGCTGGGTTTTCCTTCCAACAGATCCAGTAAGATCTTGTTCCTTCTAAGAAACTGCTTTGGCACAAGTCTGTCATTCAACTGCTTGTCAGCTGTCTCTGAATTTATGCTAGAGAAGTGAGTTCTGGGAAACTGAGCTGCTAGACTTTTCCTCTCCTTTTCTATTTTAGAGAAAGGGATGATGAAAGGGGGAACGTGCACTGTGACGGGGTGTGGACAAAAGAGCTGCAGTACAAAAAAAATGTGTTGAAATGATAAGGCACTGCACACTTGCTTTGATCTAGAGCTCCTGAATTCCTCAAAATCACACCTAGGAGAAAAAAAAAATTGAAATGTAAGTAAACAATTAGGCAGTGACATTGTCACCTGAAATGCTGGCTCTTACCAGGAAGTCTTTTTCATGAAATGCTACATCAAAGTGTTGCCTTAGTCCAAATGAGAAGTCTTTGCTATGAAGCTCAAAGAAAAAGGATTGGCCATGTTGCAGAGAGTCTGGACTGAATACAAGACTGGATTACAGAAGGGAGGATAGGTCCAAGCAAGAGATAAATTTGGACAGTATGGTATGTAGTGGCCCATCCTGCCTTCTCATTCTCAGATGGTGTGTTATTATCTAGTCAAGGAGAATTCTGGGAAGGATTTCTAGTGAGATTATCAGTGACGTTTAGCAAATATTTACAGCTGCTTTCAAAGACAAGAAAGGACAAAGAGGAAATTTTTTATAAACTGAGGGATTGAAGCCCCTGGTTTTATTCCAAAAGGCAAACCTTGGGAAATTGTTCATGCCAGATGTGTGGAGTTTCCCTTTCTTCAGCATTTTTATGCTTCATAATTATTTTCTCCCATGGAAAATGATTATTTGTAAGAGTAAGTCAAAAGGGTGCTTTTCCTGTTTGTCCTGGCTTCTGCTGGGATAGAGTGGGGGAAGACAAGCAAGTGGATGTGTGGTATTTAGTTGCTTCTGTGATCAAACCATGATACTGCTGAAACTCTGATAGTAGGAATGAAGCCTAGTTTTCTACTGATCCTAGATGTGACAAAGTCGAAAGTTAGTTAGGACTGAGTACAAGAGTGTGATCTTGTACTCTTTGAGGGAGCTGGTCTATTGCATCAAAAGTCCTGCGGGGTTCTTTGAAAATCCTTGCCAAAAATTCCTTCAAAATGTATTTACATGCTGTGTACATCCGTGATTTGCACCCATGAATGAGATCACTGGTTCTGACATTAGTTAAAATAACTCTGTTATTTTATAATAAAATAACAGAGTTTTTATTTAATAATATAATAAAATAACATTGTAAAAACTCTGTTATCAACAAAGATGTGGGGTTTTTTATTCAAGAACTGTTTAAACTTTCTAACATTTGCTTTAAAATTCTTAAGACCACTCTCTTAATGTTCTGTGACATATCCATGAAGTGCTGCCCACCATTCTGGGGGGGCTAGTCCTGTTCAGGATGATTTACCAGGTTTCAGGTTTCTATGATGCATAATAGAAAATACTAATTTTGAGGTAGGGTTACAGTTCTGGCAGAAAGTTTGGTGGCAAATGCTGTTTGCATTATGACTGTGTAAAAACGTGCTGGCCAATGGCTCCTAGGAGGAAGCCATCCCTTTGGATGAAGGAGTGCAGAGCAGAACCTGTGCCTAGCTGTGGACATCAGCTGGACATCTTAGAGCAGACTCAGTGCTGGAAAGAGTAAGAGAAGAGAAGCTGCTCTGTAGGGAGTGGGAGGTTGGGAGCTGTTTGCAGCCCTACATGATCTGAACAGAGGAGGCAGAGCTTACCCCAGTGGAAGACATAATTTCCAGTCATCTCAACCAAGCTCTGACTACAAAGAGACTGGGAATCTGTGATCTGAGGCTTACACTGCCTTAATGTAACAAGCCTAGTGGAAAGTCTACAGCCGTGGATATGGCCTGTGGTGCTGGATGTTAGAGAATATTTAGAGCCATAAATATTTCATTTGAGTCAGAATCCACAATGGAGTAGCCTGGACAAGGGAGCATTTTTAAAATGAAAAGAGAGGACATAAGGTAAAGATGAAAAGAAAAAAAATAAATGTATTTTTAAAAATGAGGTAAAGGGAATGAGTTGATCTGTGGAATGATGAAAGCAAAAAGGACTTCAGAGCTCTGTGGGCTTGGCTTGAGAGGCAGAGGAACAGCAGGATTTAAGGATGTCATAGCCTAGCAAAGGCTTTACATCCATTTTTACTTGGGAGAGACTTTTCTGTTTTCTGGCATGGAAAAGAGGTGACAGTGAGTTATTATACAAGTTTAGCAACACTGACTTAGTGGGACTTGTAATGACTTATGGGGATGGGCAGCAGGGAAAGAGTTGGAAAGCTCTGCAATTAGGAGCTCCCTGTATGTGAAGATTCTTGTCTAGTGGTGACCCTGCCCCATTTTCAGCTGCACCTCTCATATCAAATAAAACAGAGTTAAAACATGAAACAGCCAGTAATAAAGACCTTTTCATCCTCCTTATCTTGATCCTGGAAGTGGCAGTCAGCTTTTGGGAAACTGGTAAGGAAGAACAACTTTGGTTTTGGGTTGTTTCTCAAAGTATTGCCGAGTGTCTAGGGAGTCGAATGTAGCTTGGAGTAAAATAATTGTTTTGAAAAAAATTAGACCTGGTGTAGTTTTCTGTCTCTTTGAAGCTGTTTTCTTGTAGTGGCTGGTCACAAATCAGATTCTTATCATCTGAGAAGGATGTCTTCCCCACATGGTTTTTAACTACAGAAGATGTTGTTCAGGTAGTGAGGGGAGCACAGGTGCACGTGCTTAGGTTATGCAGCAGCCAGCTGTGGCAGTCTGAACGTGGCAGTGTGAGGCACTGAGAAGTGTTGGTGGGAGACAGCCTGCGGTCTTGGTGCTGGATTTCCAGAGTTTTTGCCTTTAGTTAGGAGAGGATGAATTGTGATGCTGAACTTCACATCTTTTATCTGAGTGGAGAACATGTAATTAATCTTTGCATGGCAACCTGTCCTATCCATCTGCAGTCTTGTATGTGCAGAGCAATATCTTCTTTTGCAGTAAGAAAATGGTACCCGTTTGTACTTATGGAAAAAGAGTGAGAAACTTGCAGGCCCTGTGAAGGATTATAGTTAATGCCTTGCCATTTGGTAAATTGGAGAGGCAAAGTTCTGTCTGTCTCCTTCTGGACAGTCCCAGGCATTGGTCAGCCTTTCCCCTCCTCTCCCCCCAGTACAGTGCTGACAGGGGGGCAGATTTCAGCTTGGACAGTCTCTTAAACTGGTCATACCTTTTGCACTTCTTTATAGTAATTGCATCAGTGAACATCCTACCAGCCCTAGTGTTTCAGTTCAGGGTGGGAGGGAAAGTGTCTTCCTAGTCAGCAATATCACTAGATGAAAGAGATTTTGAGGATGTCAGTTTGCACAAAATATTTTCTAGAAGAAAATCAGGAAAGGTTCTGTTTTGTGAAGTTCACCAAGCTCCTGGCCATTTCAGAAGGAACTTTTTTAGTCTCCCCCAAGCCTTTTTATAACTGTTTTTCTTCACTCCTTAAAGAGTATTTCTAAACTTTTTTTTTTACTCTTAAATGGAAGCCAGAATTATTGTTATGTTAAAACAGAATGGTTTTGTCACTGTGCTATTCCCCGTATTCCGTTTGAAAGAAGCTTTGATGGGATTTTTCTCTTTGGTGGGAGAGTAAAGCATTAGCATTCCATGCTGAACTCACTCTGCTCTCTAACACGTGTCTGCAAGAGGGCTGTGTCTCACTGTGGTTATACTTCCTTACCAAGTCCAGATGCTTCTTGTACAAGGGAAAAAAAAAAGACAATACTGTTTCCAAATATTCACTGTTTGCTTTCTTGAAAACAAGTGCAACTTGCTAAGTGGCCTTTGGGGTAAATATTGACACTTAAGCTCTCTGCACTTTTCATTCTACACTGTACATGTCTAAAACAATATTGCAGTTTAATGACTAATTTTCTCTGCTATCATGTAAACATTGGGGCAGTTCTTAGTTTTTATTTGTTTACCTGTGACAACCCAGCCATAGACCTATATTTGAAAGGTACTGAATGAGCTCAGGGTACTTTTTAAAGGGGTTGTTATAATAATATAACTTTCATGTAAGGATACCTCACTCTTTTCTTGCAAATTCCTGAATAGATTTCAGGGCATCCAGTTGCATTGTTTTTTAAAAAAAGCAAACAACCATTAGACTGCCATCATCCTTTCTGAGCCCTGTCTCTTTAGGGTTACAGGCACTGACTGCATTGGGCAAAGTAAATGCTTGCTGTTAAATAACTAAAGGCCTTTTTTTTCTTAAAACAGTAGAGAATACTAACATTTAAGCTCCTTTCTGGCAAGTTTTCCTCCTCTGTATCCTGGCCTTCCCACAGGCATTTTAACAGTTTTGCATATTTTCAGTCTTTGGGCTTTTATTACTTTTATATTAATACATCTCTTTGCTAATTCTCTAATTGCAAATATTCTCAGCACCAAGGAATGCTGCAAATAGCACACCCTGAGCCATGCAATCACCTCTCTTCTGACTCCAGGAGCTGGCCTGTATGACTGCAAATACATCCTTTTCATCACTGTCAGGTCTCATAGTAAGCACCTCGATTGTCCATGTTCAGGAGAGGATGGGCAAATATTTGGGCTGCTTAGCAGCAGGAATCTTATCTTTCCTGTGAAGCTGAGTGATTTAGGAGATCTGAGTGCTATGTTTAGGTAGATAAATGGAAGCTTAGCAGTTTCTCTCTTCTCCCTCCCCATCAATATTTGTCTCCACTTAAAGGTGTGAGCCAAACTGAACATGTGAGAGTGCGCAGAGATATTTCACTGGCTGTATTTGGATCAAAACTGTGTGGGAGAGTTTGGCAGACTAGCAGATGTATGAAATTATTCCTCTGCTATAGTGCTTTCTTGATTAGGATTTCTATCGTATTACAAGAACAAAAACCAAAAAAGAAGAAGGCATACACCTTAAAAATGCCAGAAACTTTTAAAAAACACCCAAATGTGTTTTTAAAGGCATGCAATTAAAAGGCATGAGTCTCCTCTCCTAAAGTGGAAAATCTGTGTTAAACTTGGTTGAAGTTTGGCAGTCTTCAAGCAAGTGAGATACACATTAAAATATTAAAATATTTTCTGTCATTCCACTCCCAGCTTATGATGCACTGGTTAATCATGAATGACATGCACTTTCACTGGGGATGGTCTTTTTCTTTATCTGCGTTTCTTAATCTCAAAACAGATGCTTAAATGAGAAGTTCATACCAGAAAAACATTTGCTGTTTAGCAGCAAAGGCCAGCAATATCCTGTTTCAAGTAGTCATAGATCTCGGAGACTTTGATTTCAGTTTGACTCTTGAGCATTTGGGATGCTGAACAATGGGGCTTCAGGTCACTTCTGCAAACATCCACCTGTGTTCTTAGTTCTTGTTGGTTAGATTGTAAAAGCAGTCTGAAGGCTTTTGTAGTTGACATTAATTAAATCTTAGGCTGGGAATTACAAGTTTGGAGCTTTGCTCCTAACTTTGCCACTAATTGGCTTTTACAGTCAGGCATTACCTACTCCTTTTTGGTCTTGTTTCATTTTCCAGGCTTTAGCTAATGGCACTACAGGGACTTCTGAGTTCCCTGTACTTCCATAGAGTGCGTGGTGCTCAGCACAGCATGGTCCATTTTCAGCAGCTCCTCTAGACTGTACAGTAATATAATGGTCCTGATAAAAGCAATGGGGTGGAATAGTGACATTGTTGGCTTGTGGAGCTCGTGGACATGCTTCCTTTTTGCAAGATAGCTCCTCCAACATGAAGTGTTTCATGCTTTCATTCAGTCACCTCTGTCAATGCAATTTTAGAAGAGGTTACATGACCAGCAGTCATGTTCCTCTGAGCAGGTGTGGATAGTGAAGACATGCTGCTGTAAGATCATACTTATTTTTGAGATAGTAATATTAGTAATACTGGAGTTCATCAACAAGGCTATTATAGCTTTGGAATAAGCTGGTTTACTCATTCTGACTTCTGGGTGGAAAGTCCCTTTTCCAAAGATACATTTTGAGATTGACTGTCTGTTGCAGGAAGTAAAGAAACAAAACTGAAAAGTATACATTGTAATTCTTCTTTATTAAATATTTAATTTTTAATACTGAAATATCTTGTGTTTTGCTTGTATTTAACTCTAAAAAATTATTTAAAAGTGACATGTAACAACAACCATAGGTTAATCTCACTTTTCTTCAATTGCCTATAAAAACAAAATATGACTGATGGTTCACTTGAAGTATGTGTGGGGTGTGTTCAGGGTTATTTCGTTGTGTTTTCCAGGAAAATCAAAATCAATTGTTTGCTTATCTTTTATTATGTTTTTTCTTATCTGAGTAGTCAGATGACCTTGCTGTCTGAGTTTAAAAGACTACCACTGAAAATAGAATAAAAAAGGAAGGAAGGAATAGAAGATAAGGAAAAAAGTGGTGTTTGCTGTTAGTTGTGTTTTGCACATATGTGTATATAAGGGGCCTTTTAGCATAGCTATCTAATGATGAAGATTTTCGGGGAGTTTTCCCCTGTATGTTAAGAACAATGTCTGGAAAGCATGCTGACTGTGCTTGTCATACAGCTGAGCAGCCATGTTGTGACATGTATTTAAAACACGTTCAAATATACAAAGCATATCTTTGATCTTAATACATGGATATTTCTTTAAGAAAGTTACCATGTTCATCTACCATAGCAAACCAGACTGTTGTCCAAAGACTGGGGGAGCAGGAGGGAAGGAGAGGAGATGTTGAAGAGGAAAGTCATATTAATACCATAAATGAGAAACATGGGCAGTGCAAAGAGAACCTGTATCAGAGTTGACATTGAAAAAACATTGAAAAAAATATTTCCCGCACATTAAAATAACTTAAAAGTTTCAGAATTGTTTGGTGAAGAATTCAGTAAGAGTCCAGTAAGAATTCATGAAAATACATGGATGTATTAATTGCTTTGCTGTGAAATCTTGGAAAACTGAAGATACTGCGTAACTGTCTGAAAAAAGATGCTTCTATACTCATCTAAAATGTTTAGATAGCTTCTGCCTTTAAAATACAAAGTAGGTAAGAGACAGCCCTTCTTGGTCTCACAGGTGTAATGAAGCAAGGCTTTTGGCTGTTCTACCTTGTAAATCAGANTATCAGTGTTGACATTGAATAAACATTGAAAAAAATATTTCCCACACATTAAAATAACTTAAAAGTTTCAGAATTGTTTGGTGAAGAATTCAGTAAGAGTCCAGTAAGAATTCATGAAAATACATGGATGTATTAATTGCTTTGCTGTGAAATCTTGGAAAACTGAAGATACTGCGTAACTGTCTGAAAAAAGATGCTTCTATACTCATCTAAAATGTTTAGATAGCTTCTGCCTTTAAAATACAAAGTAGGTAAGAGACAGCCCTTCTTGGTCTCACAGGTGTAATGAAGCAAGGCTTTTGGCTGTTCTACCTTGTAAATCAGAGCACTTCCCCATTTGCAAGTGTATAAATATCCCTTATGTTGTAGCTAACTGATGCTTTCCTCCCCATCATGTTTCAATAATTCATGTCATGGATATCTAGTTCTGCCTTTGGGAAGCTTCTTAATAATTTCTGTGCTCTGAAACAGAGTCCACACTTTAGTTCCCTTGCTTCCATCCCAGCTTGACTCCCATGGCATGCCCTTGCCTATATTTTTCCATCATACTGGGCCAGGTTATGCTGCCCAAACTTGACAGTATTTTATCAAACACACTGTCCTGCTGAGTTGTAAAGATTTGATTTGTCGTGGTGGCCCTTGGGCTTTGAAGAACAATATTGTATTTCTTTTCCATACCTACCTTGCCTGTTTTTAAAAACGAGGAAAAGAAAACTGATCTAGTAGCACTGCAAGTTCTTCACAAATCGGGGGAGTAAAACAGAGGCACCACTTCCTCGGGAGCTCTTTATTTTTTCTCAAATTTTTCTGTCTTCACTGTTTTCCCAGTAGCCTGCTCTGTTTTGCTCAATAGGTCTTTAGTGTTCAGCTTCCCCCTCCGTCCCATGAGTTTTATGCATGTTATTTAAGGACTGACTTCCAAGTCCCAGAACTTCATAACAGCTTTGTTGTCAGTAATACAAATTATATTCTTTAAAACAAATTATTGATGGCAACCAGAAACAGAAGTTTCATTTTGTGGCTGTTTTCAGGTAATTCCTTATTAATTTCTTTTTTTCTGAGATTGATTTAGCAACTTTTGAACTGGCAGAATGTGGTGATGTTTTTAAAAATACATAAAGCACTTAGGGAAGGTAGCAATGTGGGGTAGCCTATACCAGATTAAGAGGTGCAGAGACTGACTGCAGTGCAGAGTATAAATGAAAAGAGAAGCTGGATTGAAGGGAAACTTGGGGTGGGGATACACACAACTCTAAAGCCAGAAACTTAGTACTTTGTTTCTGTTTCTTCACTGTGTTATAAATGCTTCAGGAGGAGGAAATGGCTGGAAAGATTCCTGCCCCCATAAGCAGCAGTGCCGTAGACCCAGAGGGGTCCTCAGGGTGTCTGTTCTTTTCTACAGGCACAGAGCATTTTACAGATGTTGTTTCAGCAGCATTCTTGTGAGGCAGCTAATGCTGGTTTGCCTTAGGTGAACTGGGAGTCTGCATCTAGCCGGATAATGCATGTGGTGTAGAGGCAGCAGCACAGATGGAATTGGACTTGCTTATGTTTCTCAAGAGTAATAACCTGCTCCTGTTTCCCCACCAAATGGCTCTTGGTCTGTGTTCTTCAGGCCCAGAATTAGAGAGGTGTGATCCCTGGCATGCGTGGAGCTCTGGTGCAGGGTGGACAATTATTCTGTTGTGTATCCATACACAGAATGTCTGCCAGGTTCTCTGCATTCATTGACTTTCTGACCCAGCTGGCCACACTTCAGGTGCCAGTGTTTCCTCCAGACAGAGCACATAGGAAGCGAAGTTATGTTTCTTGGTCAGTATAAGAG